>MSTJ01000007.1:0-191360 GCA_001956345.1 Ramalina peruviana
TTTTATTTTTATTTTTATTTTTATTTTTATTTTTATTTTTATTTTTATTTTTATTTTTATTTTTATTTTTATTTTTATTTTTATTTTTATTTTTATTTTTATTTTTATTTTTATTTTTATTTTTATTTTTATTTTTATTTTTATTTTTATTTTTATTTTTATTTTTATTTTTATTTTTATTTTTATTTTTATTTTTATTTTCATTTTTATTTTCATTTTTATTTTCGTTTTTATTTTCGTTTTTATTTTTATTTTTATTTTCCTTTTCATTTTTTATAATTTCTTTTTCCGTAATTTCTTTTTCCGTATTCTAAAGATTCTTATATTTAATTATAAAGATAAGTTTTTTAATCTTTCGGCGATATTTTTACTCTCCATTTTTTTTTCGGTATCGAAATATTTGTCAGAGTATAAGACCGGGTCCAAGTAAATAGGTGGAAAGATAATATTGCTAAGACTAAAGATATTAAGGTATAAAAAAGAAAGGAAAACGAAGGTTTTAATTATTTATATACCTTAATCTTATAATACTCGTAATAATATAACTCGATATATTTATAAAGATAATACGAAATAACGTAGTAACGGCCGTATTATAATTATTATATTATAAACGGTATTATTACGGAATTAAGTAAATAATGCTTTATAGCCCGGATAATTATAAAAGCCGAGGAATTAAGGATCTAAGAAACCGTAAAGGGTTTATAGCTTTAATATTACCCCCCCCCTAAAATAAAGGCTCGTTTTCGAGCTTATTATATATTCCTAATTCTTAAATATTATTAATTATTCGGGCTAAAATTAAACTCGTTAATCGAAATAATAGTTTAATAAAATATAAAATAGCGGATATTCCTTAATTAAAATATCTTAATAATAATAAATAATTTAAATTTAACCTTTAAATCGATAAAAGTAAGATTTAAATAATTAAAGTATTATTTATAATAAGCGTCGATAACGTTTTAAACGTATTAGAATTTAGATTTATTTACGTAATATTATACGTTATCCGGATTTTTATTAATTTAATTAACTTTATATTAAAGTCTCCCCCGTTTACCGGTATACTTCGAATTTAGAATCTTATTTAATTTATATTTTTTAATTTCCGGATTATTTATAATAACCGGATTTAAAGGTAATAATTTTTAATTAAATATAAGAAATTTCTCGGGTCTAAAAAACTTTATAAAATCGTTAACGTAAAAGACAGAATAAGCTTTAAATAACTCCGGAACGTCGAGCTTATAAAAGGAATTATATTAGGTTACGATCTTAAATAGTTTTAAACGTTTACAATTTAATTTTTTATTTAATCGATTAATAACGAGGTTCCGGGTATTAATTATAACTTTATCGCTAATTTTAAAGTTTATATTTTTCCGCTTTTTATTTGTTTATTTAATAATACTCTTTTATAAGCGAGTAAGGTTCTTTTTAGCTATATTAAAAATGCTTTATATAGTAGCTATTAGAGTATAAGACCGGGTCTAAGTAAATAAATGGAAAGATAATATTGTTAAGACTAAAAATATTAAGGTATAAAAAAGAAAGGAAAACAAGGGTTTTAATTACTTATATACTTTAATTTTATAATACTCGTAATAATATAATTCGATACGTTTATAAAAATAATACGAAATAATATAATAACGACCGTATTATAATTACCGTATTATAAACGGTATTATTACGGTATTAAATAAATAATATCCGTATTAAATAAATAATACTTTATAGCCCGGATAATTATAAAAGCCGAAAAACCAAAAATCTTAAAAATCGTAAAAGGTTTATAGTTTTAATATTATTTTTTTTTTTTAAATAAAAGCTCGCTTTCGAACCTATTATATATTTTTAATTTTTAAATATTATTAATTATTCGGGTTAAAATTAGATTTATTAATCGAAATAATAATTTAATATAAAACGAAATAACGGATATTTTTTAATTAAAATATTTTAATAATAATAAATATTTTTAATTTAATTTTTGGATCGATAAAAATAGGACTTAAACGATTAAAATATTATTTATAATAAATATCGACGACGTTTTAAATATATTAAAATTTAAATCCGTTTATATAATATTTTATATTATCCGGATTTTTATTAATTTAATTAACTTTATATTAAAATCTTTTTTATTTACCGGTATATTTTAAATTKAAAATCTTATTTAATTTATATTTTTTAATTTCCGGATTATTTATTATAATTAATTTTAAAAAAAATAATTTCTAATTAAATATAAAAAGTTTATTAAAATTAAAAAACTTTATAAAATCGTTAATATAAAAAATAAAATAAGTTTTAAATAACTTTAAAACGTCGAGTTTATATAAGGAATTATATTAAATAATAACTTTAAAAGGTTTTAAATATTTATAATTTAACTTTTTATTCGGTTAATTAATAATAAGGTTCCGGGTATTAATTATAATTTTATTATTAATTTCCAAGTTTACGTTTTTCCGCTTTTTATTTATTTATTTAATAATATTTTTTTATAAATAAATAAGGTTTTTTTTAACCGTAACGAAAATACTTTATATAATAGCCGAAATATCGGTAGCTTTTTATATTTAATATTTTTTTTTTATAATTATATATTTTATATTATTTARTCCGAARAATATTTTTAAATTAAAACTTTTATTTATATAAAAAAACGTTATTTTAATATTTTAATTAATAATATTATTATTTACGAATTTTAATATAAATAATTATCGTACTTAATTATTTTATAAATAATTAATATAAAAACGTAACCTTTTTTCGATTTTTTAATTTATACGTTCCGATTAACTATTTATTTAAACGTAATATAAAATCGAGGTTTTAAAATTAATATATAATTAATATAATAATAATTTTTATATTTTATTTATAAATTAAAAACCCCGGTCCGATATAATTAATAAAAATAATTTATAATATTTAAAAAATTTTTTAATAAAAAGTTAAATTATTTTTTTTACCGAAATATTTTCTTTTTTYACTTTATAAAGAATATAATACCGTTTTTTAAAAGYTTATTTATTATAAAAAAAATAATATTTATTAATTCGTTTTTTAAAAATTTAATAATAAAATTATATATAATATCTTTTTATTATTAATTAATAACCTTTAGTTAATRTAAAAGATTAATAAGTTTTTAATAAGACGTTTTTATTCGAAAATAAATATTATAATTAAAAATATATTTATTAATATTTTTTTTAAAAATAAATTAATAAAAATAATAAAAAATTAACTTAATTATATAATTTTATTTAAAATATTTACTTATTAATTTATTATAAATATATTTAAAAACTTTAATATAAAAAAACGAAAAAACTTAAAACTTATTTCCGAATTTAAAAATATTATCTTTTATTTTTATATATTTAAATTTTTTTTTTTTTTTAAAACGTCGGAATTAATCGGTAATAATAATATTTTTAAATTTAATTAATTTAAAGTCGGTAAAATTTATTTTTTTTATTTATCGGTAAAAGTTAACCGATTCCGGTAATTTTAAACTTAAATTTAAATTATTATTATCCTTTTCTTTTTTATTAAAAATAGCGATTTCGAACTAATTAAATAAAAAAACGTTTAGTATTAAAATTTAATACGATTATTATTTTTTTTTTCGGTCGAAAACCGGGTATTTTTATTAATATATTTATTTTATTATTTTATKTWTTAAATTWATAAATAATTTTMAAWTTAAATTWAAATAATAAATWTAAATAACGAATTTATTTACGAAAGARTTTTTATTAATTAAYAARATATTTAARCGCTTAATTATTTACGAAAATTTAAATAAAAATATTAATTATTTTTAATTTAAATCTTTAGTTTTTTAAATATTTAATAATAGTTAATAGCTTTTTATCGTAAATATTATAATTATATTTAATAAATAATATYATTTTATTATARAATAYRATAAAATATAATTATCCGTTATTATTATATTATAAAARAACTTTATTAAAAAYRTAATCCGAAGAATCCGTTTTAAAAACGACTTTTTTATTTTTATTAAAATATCGRAAAACGGGTAYARTAATTAATATTTYCCGTAARTYTTTAAAARCYTTTTAATATTCGTTAATTTAAATAAAAAATATATTTTTTTTAATAAGTTTAGTTAATATACGAATTATATATAAAAATCTTTTAATAAATCGTTTAAAAAAATTATAAAAATTAATAAATTTTTAAAATCGTTTAAGGTTTATAAATATAAATTATTTTTTAATTATTTTAATTTTTTCGCGATTAATTTCGAAACTTTTAATAATAATRATAAGTTTTAAAAACTTAATTTTTTATACGTTAAATTCGTATTTCTTTAATATTTATTTATAATTTAATTTTACGGAATTTAATTAAATTTTTTTTAATATATTCCGTATATATATTTTTTTTATTATAAATTAGGATATCGTTTAAATGAACTTAATAGAAATTATTAAAATATTCGAAAAATATATTATTTATATATTATTAATACGAAACCGGGTTATTAATTAATTTAAAAAATATAATTTTATATTTAAAGGTTTTTAATAATATTACGAAAATAATAAAATCTTTATTTTCGGGTAATATCTTTAGTTTATTAAAAATAATAATAATATTTAGTTTAATAAGGAATTTATATTTAATTATATAAACGAAAACTTTATTAATTAAAAAAATAAAATAACGGGTTTTTTTAATAATAAAGTTAAAAACTCGGTAATTAACGTAAAATCGGAGGTTTTTATTAAATTTAAAAGCGAATAAAATAAATAATTTATATAATACTTTACTAAGTTTAATAAAACTTTTCCTAAAATTTTCGGTAATATAGTCTTTTAGTTTTTAAAGTTTATAATTAAATATAAAATAAAAACGGCTTTATAAAAAAACGGTTTTAAATATATAATATTTTTTTAAGAATCGATTTACTATTTTTTTAAGAATCGATTTACTATTTCTTTAAGAATCGTAACTTTTTTAATAAAGTTATTATATATAGTAATTATTTTAATAATTTTAATATAGTTTTTAGAAAAATTATTTATAACCTCGGCYAAATTATTATATATAATATTAAAAAAGTTTTTTTTTTTTTATAATATTAAAAATAATAATTATAAATAACTATATTAATTATAAAAATATTAAAAGGCATATTAATTATAAAAATGTTAAAAACCCTTTTTTTAACTTTAAATATTAATTTAATAAATAGTTCCGTTATTAATTTAATAATATTTAAAAAAATAAAAAATAATTTATTTTCGGTTATAATTTAATTAATTTTAAATAATAAACCGGCCTTTTTTAAAAATAAAAAAATACGCTTATTTTTAAAGTAATTAGTTCTTATATAATCGTAAAAATTAAATATAAAAAGATTATTATTTCGGTAAATATCCGATTAAACCCCGTATCGTTTTATTTACGGTTTTTTAAAAATAATATCGTATTATTTTAATTAAATAATAAATATAAAAATTAATAATTCGGAATATTTTTAAATTATTAAAATCGGATAAATAAAATAAATAATAAGTTTAAAATTTATATATCCGTCGTATTTTTTAACGGGTATAAATTTAAGAATTTTATTAAAAAAAATCTAAAATGATTCGTATATTCGGGAAATAATTTTTTTATTAATAAAATAATAACCGGTAATTCCGATATTAATAAAGAATTTAAAAAAAAATATTATTTTTTAAAAAAAAATAAAGCCGGAAATAATAAAAAGTTAATTATTTTATAAATTAAAAAAAAACATTATTTTCGGAAAACTATAATTATAATTTATAATATAAATTTAAAAATAAAACGTTTATTTAATTTTTATTATATTTTTAATAAAAATTATTCGTTTAATAAATTATCCGAATTTAAATTTTTATTAAAAAAATAATAATAAATTATTTAACGATAATCCCGGCGATAAATAAAGTTTTTATTATTATTTTAAGAATATAATTATTCGATTTCGTTTATTTTCGTAATAAATTTTCGTAAGTTTCGGGTTAATTTTAAATAATTTAATTTTTTATACGGATTATTATAATAAAAGTATTTAAATAGTTTTTAAATAAATTACCGACAAACCTATATTATTTTTAAATTAATTAAAAATCAATAAATAATATTAAATATTATTGTCCTAATAATTTTTCTAAATATTAAAAATTAAGCTTTTCGCGATATTTACGTTTCCCGTTCCTTTTAAATATTAAAAGTATTATATTAAATATTATTTATATATTAAAAACGATTTTAAAGTTTTTCGATTATATTTACGTATTTTTTGATAAATTAAAAAAACTTTTATAACCGAAACTTAATCTTTTTAATTAATTTTTAAATTTAATATTTTATAAATAAAACTTTTATATTGGTTCGTATTATTAGACGACCTTATTTTATAATAAAATCCTAAAATATATTATTTAACTTTATCCGAAGTAAATTATATTCCGTAAGAATATTAAAAATTTAATTTTTATTTTTATATAAATTATTTAAGAATTTCGTAAAAATAATAATAATTAAGAATATTAAGTCCTAATTATTATTATTAATTTTAATTTCCGTTTATATATATTTTAAAAAAGTAATTCGGAATCGTTTTTTTTTAAAGTTTTTATTATCGTTTTTATATATTAAATAAGAAATAATATATATAATTTTATTTAATTTAATAAAAAATAAGAAAATATTATTATAAAGTTTATTTTAAATCTAAAAAAACTAATTAAAATAATTAATTAAATTATTATTAAAAGAAACCGGATCCGGGAGTTTTTAAATATTATTTTTAAAATAAATATTTCGAATCGTATTACGGCGATAAAAACGATAATCGGGAAAACGGGATTTCGATTATAATTAATATCGATATTAATTATTTAATAAAAATCGGTTTTAAAAATTTAATAATAATTAATTAAATTAATTTCGAATTGTTAGAGCCATGAGCCCTTTGCGGTTTCCAGGATCCTCGGTTCCTCGGCTCCTATAGCTATCCGGTCTATAAGGCACTACTTACCTAATACGGACACTGCTTATTTAATACCGCAATAATACCGTCCATAATACGGTAATTACAATACGGTCGTCATTATGTTACCTCGTATTATCTTTATAAACGTATCGAGTTACGTTATTACGAGTATTATAGGATTAGGGTATATAGGCAGTTAAGGCTTTCGTTTTCCTTTCTCTTTTATATTTTAGTATTTTTAATTTTAGTAATATTATCTTTTTACCTATTTATTTAGACTTAATTTTATATTTTAATATTATATTAAAGTTATATTTATATTCGCCCTCGTAAAAGCAACGAAATTAAATAAGGGCTTTAAGAAAGAACGATACTTACCGTTTTTAAAGGTTTAATAACGACGAATAGCGAAGACGGATTTAGGAAGGTCGTAGTAACTTATTATAAAGGAATTAATAAATCTTATATTAGATTTCGAAGGGACCGAGTTATTTTTATTAAACCGATACAGAAGGATAGATTAAGTCTATATTTAGCCGAAACGGATAATAATATATCGGGTTAAAAAGTAATTTATAAAACGTTAAGCCTAAAAACGAATATAACCAGTTAAAAATAAATTAAAAGAATTTATAGAATCCTTATTTACCTTTATTACTATTTATTATATTACGCTATAACTCTTAAACTTATAATAACGATAAACCCCCCTATTAAATTAATTAAAAAATCTATATTTAGCTTACTTATTAGCCGCCGTTTTTTATTATTTCTTAATAAAAGATCGAGGTCGAAATTACTTTTCGTTATCGGCCACGAACTATAATAACTTTCGATATTTTAAATCGGGATATAATTTTGGATTTTTGGTTTATTAATTTAATTTAATAATTATTAAACGTTTATTTTAAATTCGATTTTATTAAAAAAGTTTACGGAATATTTATTACTTTCCGTTTATAAAGAAATTAAATTCGAGAACTTAAAAACGAACTTAATAATAATCTTTTACGCGTCCGTTAAAAACGTAATTCTTACCGAACTAAAAGGAACTCCGCCCGATTAAAACGCGACCAAATTAGAAAAAAACGAGACAAAATTCGGGATTAATTTAATTAATTATTATTAGATTTCTAAAACCGACCTTTATTAAATAATTAATATCGATATTAATTACGGTCGAAATCCCGTTTTCCCGATTATCGTTTTTACCGCCGTAATACGACTTAAGATATTTATTTTAAAAACAATATTTAAAAGTTCCCGGATCCGGTTTTTTTTAATAATAATTTAATTAATTATTTTAATTAATTTTTTTAGATTTAAAATAAATTTTATAATAACGCTTTTTTATTTCTTATTAAATCGGATAAGGTTACGTATATCGTTTCCCGTCTAATACCTAAAAATAACGGCAAGGACTTTAAAGAAGAAAAACGATTCCGAGTTATTTTTTTAAAATATATACGAACGGAGATTAAAGTTAACGATAATAATTAGGATTTAATATTCCTAATTATTATTATTTTTACAAAGTTCTTAAATAATTTATATAAAAATAAGAATTGGACTTTTAACGTTCGTACGGAATACGATTTACTTCGGATAAAGTTAAATAATATATTCTAGGATTTCTTTATAAAATAGCGTCGTTTAATAATACGAGCCGGTATAAAAGCTTTATTTATAGAATATTAAATTTAAGAATTAATTAAAAAGATTACGTTTTAATTACGAAAGTCCTTTTAATCTATTAAAGGATACGTAGATACGGTCGAAGAACTTCGAAATCGTTTTTAACGTATAAATAATACTTAACGTAATACCTTTAATATTTAAAAAGAACGGGAAACGCGAGTATCGCGAAAATCTTAATTTTTAATATTTAAGGAAGTTATTAAAATTATAATAATTAATATAATTTATCGACCTTTAATTAATTTAAAAATAATATAGGTTTTTTAATAGTTTATTTAAGAATTATTTAAGTACTTTTATTATAATAATCCGTATAAAAAGATAAATTATCCAAAATTAGCTCGAAACTTACGAAAGTTTATTACGAAAATAAACGAAATCGAGCGGTTACGCTCTTAAAATAATAATAGAAATTTTATTTATTACCGGGATTATCGTTAAATAACTTATTATTATTCCTCCGACGAAAGTTTAGACTCGGATAATTCGTTAAACGAATAATTTTTATTAAAAACGTAATAAAAGTTAAATAGGCGTTTTATTTTTAGATTTATATTATAAATTATAACCGTAATTTTCCGAAAATAATTCTTTTTTTTAGTTTATAAAATAATTAACCCTTCGTTATTTCCGGCTTTATTTCTTTTAAAAAAACAATATTCTTTTTTAAATTCTTTATCGATACCGGAGCTACCGGTTACTATTTTATTAACGAAAAGATTATCCCCCGAATATACGATTTATTTTAAATTTTTTTTTATAAGATTTTTAGATTTATACCCGTTAAAGGATACGACGGATATATAAATCTTAAACCTATTATTTATTCTATTTATCCGATTTTAATAATATAAGGATATTCCGAACTATTAACTCGTATATTTATTATTTAATTAAAATAATATAATATTATTCTCGGAAAGCCGTAAATAAAACGATATAAGGTTTAACCGGATACTTACCGGAATAATATTCTCTTTATATTTAATTTCTACGATTATACGGGAGCTAATTATTTTAAAAGCGAGCGTATCTTTTTATTCCTAAAAAAGGCCGGTTTATTATTTAAAGTTAATTAAATTACGACCGAAAGCAAATTATTTTTTATTCCGTTAAACGTTATTAAACTAATAACGGAACTATTTATCGAATTAATACCTAAAGTTAAAGAGAAACCTTTTAATATTTTTATAATTAATATAACCGCTTATAATTATTATTTCCAATATTATAAAAAAAAAGGAACGACCTTTTTTTATATTACGTATAATAGCTTAGCCGAGGTTACGGATAACCTTTCCAAAAACTATATTAAAATTACTAAGATAATTACTATATACGATAACTTTATTAAAAAAGTTACGATTCCCGAAGAAATAATAAATCGATTCCCGGAGGAATATTATATATTTAAAAACGTTTTTAATAAATTTAAAGCCGATAAGCTTTTACCTTATCGAAAATACGATTATAAAATTAAACTTACCTTTAAAAACGTTCCTTTACGCAGCCGTCTTTATTTTATATTTAATTATAAGCTCTAAAAACTTAAGGACTATATTACCGAAAACTTTAAAAAAAGTTTTATCGAATTTAATAAAGTACCGTATAAATTATTTATTTTATTCGTTTTTAAGTTTAATAAAGACCTTTAACTTTATATCGATTACCGAGCCTTTAATTTTATTATTAAGAAGAACCGTTACCTTATCCTTTTAATCGATAAAATTCTCGTTCGTATAACTAAATATAAGTTTTTTATTAGATTAAATATTATTATTATTTTTAATAAACTAAGGATATTACCCGAAAGTAAAGATCTTATTATTTTTATAACGTTATTAAAAACTTTTAAGTATAAAGTTATATTTTTTAAATTAATTAACGGCCCGGCTTTATATTAATAATATATAAATAATATATTCTTCGAATATTTTAATAATTTTTATTAAGCCTATTTAAACGATATCCTAATTTATAATAAAATAAAGAAAAAGTATACGGAATATATTAAAAAAATATTAATTAAACTCCGTAAAACTAGATTATAAATAGATATTAAAAAGTACGAATTTAACGTATAAAGGACTAAGTTCCTAGGATTTATCGTTATTACCGAAGGTCTCGAAATTGATCGCGAAAAGATTAAAACAATTAAAAAATAACCTATATTTAAAAACCTTAAACGATTCTAAGGGTTTATTGGCTTTTATAATTTCTTTAAACGATTTATTAAAGGATTCTTATATATAACTCGTATATTAGCTAAACTTATTAAAAAAGATATACTCTTTATTTAAACTAACGAATATTAAAAGGCTTTTAAGGACTTACGGGAAGCCCTAATTACTATACCCGTCCTTCGATATTTCGATAAAAACAAAGAAGTCGTCCTTAAAACGGATTCTTCGGACTACGTTTTTAATAAAGTTTTCTCGCAGTATAACGATAACGGATAACTATACCCTATTATATTTTATAATAAGACGATATTACCTACTAAATATAATTATAATATTTACGATAAGGAGTTATTAGTTATTATTAAATATTTAAAGAATTAAAGACCTAAATTAAAAATAACCGATATTTTAATTCGGATCTTCGTAAATAACTAAGCGCTTAAATATTTTACTAATTAATAAAAGCTCTCCCGTAAGTAAGCTCGTTATTTAAGTTTACTATTTAAATTTAACTTTAAAATAATTTATAAGTTTAAAAAGTAAAACGGAAAAGCAGATACTTTAACGAAAATGCCCGGTTATCGGTTAAAAGGAGACAATAACGATCGTATTAAGTCTTAATATTAAACGCTTTTTCTACTTAATCGGTTCGAAGTCGCTATTTTTAACGAAGGGGAAAAAAATAATAATAATTTAAATTTAGGATTAAAATCGGTTAACTTTTACCGATAGGTAAAAAAAGTAAACTTTACCGATTTTAAATTAACTAAATTCAAAAATATTATTATTACCGATTAACTCCGACGTTTTAAAGGGGTTTTTTTTAAATATATAAAGGTAGAAAACAATACTTTTAAGTTCGGAAATAAACTTTAAGTTCCTTTATCTCTTCGTATTAAAATCCTTAAGTATATTTACGATAAATTAATAAATAAATACCCTAAACGAAATCGTACGATCGAGCTAATTTTTCGTTATTTTTATTAACCTATTCTTAAAGAAAATATTAATAAATATATTTTTAATTACGGTATTTATTTTCGAGCAAAAACGTCCCGTTAGAAGCCTATTAGTCTTTTGCGTTAATTAAAGGTTATTAATTAACGATAAGAAAATATTATATACGATTTTATTACCGGATTTCTAGAAAACGAATCGATAAATATTATTTTTATTATAATAAATAGGCTTTCGAAAAAACGGTATTATATTCCTTATAAAATAAAGGAAAAAAGTACTTCGGCAAAAGAAATAGCTTGGCTCTTTATTAAAAAAGTCTTTAAATATTACGGACTATTTTTATTAATTATATCGGACCGGGGCCCTTAATTTATAAATAAGATATAAAGATCGTTATTACGTTAACTATATATCGATCTTAAAACCTCGATTCTATATTACGTTTAAATAAATAGTTAATCGGAACGTATAAATTAGGAGATCGAAAAGGGGTTACGTTTTTATATTAATTACTTATAAAATAATTAGGTTCGATAATTGTTTATACTGGAATTCGTAAATAATAATATTATTAATTAGAGTACTAAAATAACGCCTTTCTATATAAATAAAGGTTTCAATTTAAAGATATYYTTCGGATTAAATAATATAGAATATATTACCGCAAAAGAGAAACGTTAGGTATAGGAAGCTACCGATATCTCGGCCATTATATAAAGTATTCTCGTTATAATTAAAGAAAACTTTACTTATTTATAAGAAAGTATTATTAAATAAATAAATAAAAAACGGAGAAACGTAAACTTCGAAATTAGCGATAAAGTTATAATTAATACCCGGAATTTCGTTATTAATCGACCGAATAAAAAATTGGATTATAAACGTTTAAAACCCTTTAAGGTTATTACTTAATATAATTCCTTATATAAACTCGACGTCTTAAAGTTATTTAAAGCTTACCTTATCTTTTACGTTAACGATCTTACGAAGTTCTTTAATCCCGACAAACCTTTTATGCCTAATTAAAAATTATTTTCTCTAAAGTTAATTATAATAGATAATCCGGAGATTAAAGAATATAAATTAAATAGGATTCTGAACTTAAAATATACCGGTAAATAAGGAAGACTTTAATATAAGGTTAACTAAATTAATAAAGATCCAGATAACGTATAATATTACGTAAACGGATTTAAATTCCAATACGCCTAAGATGTCGTCGACGCTTATTATAAGTAGTACTTTAATCGTTTAAATCCTGCTTTTATCGATCCGAAAATTAAACTAAAAATATTTATTATTATTAAAATATTTCGACTAAAGAATATCCGTTATCTCGCTTTATATTAAATTACTATTTCGACTAACGAGTTTAATTTTAGCCCGAGTAATTAATAATATTTAAAAGCTAAAGATATATAATAGGCTCGAGGGCGAGCCTTTACTTTAAAAGGGGGTAATATTAAAGTTATAAGCCTTTTGCGGTTTTTAAGATCCTCGGTTCCTCGGCTTTTATAGTTATCCGGTCTATAAGGCACTATTTACCTAATACGGATACTACTTACCTAATACCGTAGTAATACCGTTTATAATATGGCAATTATAATACGGTCGTTATTATATTACCTCGTATTATCTTTATAGACGTGTCGAATTACGTTATTACGAGTATTATAGGATTGGGGTATATAGGTAGTTAAAGCCCTCGCCTTCCTTTCTCTTCTATATTTTAGTGTCTTTAGTCTTAGCAATATTATCTTTCCACCCATTCACTTAAACCCGGTCTTGCACTCTGACACGAATTTCGTTTCGTTTTTTTTTTAATTTAATTACGTTTTAATCGGATTAAGTTCCTTTTAATTCGGTAAGAATTACGTTTTTAACGAACGTATAAAAGATTATTATTAAATTCGTTTTTAAATTTTCGAATTTAATCTTTTTATAAACGGAAAATAATAAATATTCCGTAAATTTTTTTAACGGAATCGAATTTAAAATAAACGTTTAATAATTATTAAATTAAATTAATAAATTAAAAATTTAAAATTATATCCCGATTTAAAATATCGAAAATTATTATAATTCGTAATCGGTAACGAAAAATAATCTCGACTTTAATTTTTTATTAAAAAATAATAAAAAACGGTAATTAATAAATAAATTAAATATAAATTTTTTAATTAATTTAATAAAAAGGTTCGTCGTTATTATAAGTTTAAGAATTATAACGTAATATAATAAATAATAATAAAAGTAAATAAAAATTTCATAAGTTTTTTTAATTTATTCTTAATTAATTATATTCGTTTTTAAATTTAAGGTTTTATAAATTACTTTTTAACCCGATATATTATTATCCGTTTTAATTAAATATAAACCTAATTTATCCTTTTATATTAGTTTAATAAAAATAATTCGGTTTTTTTAAAATTTGATATAAATTTTATTGGTTTTTTTATAATAAATTATTACGATTTTCCTTAATCCGTCTTTATTATTCGTTATTATTAAACCTTTAAAAACGGTAAATATCGTTCTTTTTTRAAGTTTTTATTTAATTTCGTTATTTTTATAAAAGCSAATATAAATATAATTTTAATATAATATTAAAATATAAAACCGGGTTTAAATAAATAAATAAAAAAATAATATTATTAAAACTAAAAATATTAAGGTATAAAAAAGAAAAGAAGGCGAAAGCCTTAACTATTTATATACCTTAATCTTATAATACTCGCAATAACGTAACTTAATACGTTTATAAAGATAATACGAGGTAACGTAATAACGACCGTATTATAATTGCCGTATTATAAATAGTATTATTACGGTATTAAATAAGCAGTATCCGTATTAAGTAAGTAATACCTTATAGCCCGGATAGCTATAGGAGCCGAGGAACCGAGGATCCTGGAAATCGCAAAGGGCTTATGGCTCTAATAGTAGCCGAAATATCGGTAACTTCCTATATTTAACGCTTTTCTTTTACGGTAATATATTCCGTATTAATTAATCCGAAGGATATTCTTAAATTAAAACCCTTATTTATATAGAAAGGTATTATTTTAATATTTTAATTAATAATATTATTATCCGCGAATTTTAATATAAATAATTATCGAACTTAATTATTTTAAAAGTAATTAATATAAAAACGTAACCCTTTTTCGATCTTTTAATTTATACGTTCCGATTAATTATTTATTTAAATACAATATAAAATTAAAATCTTAAAATCGATATATAATTAATAAAGTAATAATTCTTATATTTTATTTATAAATTAAAAGCCCCGGTCCGATATAATTAATAAAGGTAATCCGTAATATTTAAAGATTTCTTTAATAAAAAATTAGGCTATTTTTTATACCGAAATCCCTTTTTTTTTTATTTTATAAAAAATATAATATCGTTTTTTTAAGAGTTTATTTATTATAATAAAAATAGCGTTTATCGATTTACTTTCTAGGAATCCGGTAATAAAATTATAAATAATATTTTTTTATTATTAATCGGTAATCTTAAATTAATATAAGAGATTAACGGGTTTTTAATATAATATCTTTATTCGAAAATAGGTTCCGTAATTAAATACGTATTTATTAATATCTTTTTTAAAAATAGGCTAATAAAAATATCGAGAAATAAGTTTAATCGTATAATTCCGCTTAAATATTTATTTATTAATTCGTTATAAATATATTTAAAGACTTTAATCCGAAAAGATAAAAGAATTTAAAGCTTATTTTTAAATTTAAGAATATTRTTTTTTATTTTAATATATTTAAARAGAATCCTTTTAAAACGTCGGAGTTAATCGGTAATAATAGCTTTTTTAAATTCGGCTAATTTARRATTAATAATATTTTTTTTTTTTATTTAATAATAGAAATTAACCGATTCCGGTAATTTTAAATTTAAATTTAAATTATTATTATTTTCTTTTTTTTTATTAAGGGTAACGACTTTGAACCGATTAAATAAAAAGAATATCTAATATTAAGATTTAATACGATCGTTATTATTTTTTTTCGGTTAATAGCCGGGTATTCTTATTAAAATATTTACTTTATTATTTTATTTATTAAATTTATAAATAACTTTAAAATTAAACTTAAATAATAAATTTATTTTCGAAAAAGTTTTTATTAATTAATAAAATATTTAAATATTTAATTATTTACGAAAATCCGAATAAGGATATTTATTATTTTTAATGTAGGTTTCTAGTTTTTTAAATATTTAATAATAATTAATAGTTTTTTATCGTAAATATTATAATTATATTCGGTAAATAATATAGTTTTATTATAGAATACGACTAAATATAATTATTTATTATTATTATATTATAAAAGAATTCTATTAAAAACTTAATCCGAAAAATTTATTTTAAAAATTACTTTTTTATTTTTATCGAAATATTAAAAAATAAATACGGTAATTAATACTTTTTATAAATCTTCGAAAACCTTTTAATATTCGTTAACCTAAATAAAGGGTATATCCTTTTTAATAAATTTAGTTAATATATAAGCTATATATAAGAATCCTTTAATAAATCGTTTAAAGAAATTATAAAAGCTAATAAAACCTTAAAGTCGTTTAAAATCCGTAAATATAAATTATTTTTTAATTATTTTAATTTTTTCGCGATTAATTTCGAGACTTTTAATAATAATAATAAATTTTAAAAACTTAGTTTTTTATATATTAAATTCGTATTTCTTGATATTTATTTATAATTTAGTTTTACGGAGTTTAATTAATRCTTTTTTAATATATTCCGTATATTTTTTCTTTATTTTATTATAAATTAAAATATTATTTAAATATATTTAATAAAAATTATTAAAATATTTAGAAAGTATATTATTTATATATTATTAATAAAAAGCTAGGCCGTTAATTAATCCGAAAAATATAATTTTATATTTAAAAACTTTTAATAACGTTACGAAAATAATAAAATCCTTAWTTTCGGATAATATTTTTAATTTATTAAAAATAATAATAATATTTAATTTAATAAGAAACTTATATTTAGTTATACGAATTAGAATTTTATTAATTAAAAGGATAAAATATCGGTTCTTTTTAATAATAGAATTAAAAGCTTATTAATCGATATAAAATCGAAAATCTTTATTAAATTTAAAAGCGAATAAAATTAATAATTTATACGGTATTTTATTAAGCTCGATAAAAACTTTTTTAAGATTTTTAATAATATAATCCTTAAACTTTTAGAACTTATAATTAAATATAAAATAAAAATAACTTCGTAAAAAAACGTTTTTAAAAATAAATTTAATTTTATAATTATATTTTTAATAAAATAGAAATTTATCGGTTTTAAATTTATTAAAAACGTTTTTAAATATATAATATTTTTTTAAAAGTCGATCTATTATTTCTTCGGGAGTTATAATTTCTTTAATAAAGTTATTATATATAATAATTATTTTAGTAATTTTAATATAGTCTTTAAAAAAATTATCCGTAACTTCGGCTAAATTATTATATATAATATAAAAAAAGGTTATTTTTTTTTTATAATATTAAAAATAATAATTATAAACSGCTATATTAATCGTAAAAATATTAAAAAGTTTTTTTTTAATTTTAAATATTAATTTAATAAATAATTCCGTTATTAATTTAATAATATTTAACGGAATAAAAAATAATTTATTTTCGGTCGTAATTTAATTAATTTTAAATAATAGATTAGCTTTTTTTAAAAATAAAGAAATACGTTTATTTTTAGAATAATTTATTCCCGTATAATCGTAAAAATTAAATATAAAGAAAATATTATTTTAATAAATATYTAAYTATATTCCGTATCGTTTTATTTAAGGCTTTCCGAAAATAATATCGTATTATCCTAATTAAATAATAAATATAAAAGCTAATAATTCGGAATAATCTTATATTATTAAAGTCGGATAAATAAAATAAATAATTAGTTTAAAATTTATATATCCGTTATATTTTTTAACGGATATAAACCGAAAAAGCTTACGAAAAAAAATCTAAAATAAATTATATATTCGGGGAATAATCTTTTTATTAATAAAATAATAACCGGTAACTCCGGTATCGATAAGGAATTTAAGAAAAATTATCGTTTTATTAAAAGARATAAAGCCGGAAATAATAAAAAATTAATCGTTTTATAAATTAAAAAATAAAACTATTTTTAAAAAATTATAATTATAATTTATAATATAAATTTAAAAATAAAATATTTATTTAATTTTTACCGCGTTTTTAATAAAAATTAACCGTTTAATAAATAATTTCAATCGGAATTATCGTCGGAAAAAAAATAATAAAATAATTAATAATAAATAAAACTTCCGTTATTATTTCGCGAATACGGTTATTCGATTTTATTAATTCTTATAATAAATTCTTTTAAGCCTCGTTTTAATTTAAAGTATTTTAATTTTATATAGGGTCCCCCGTATTAATAATATTTAAAAGGCTTTTAAATCGTTTATCGAAATATTTATATTGCTTTCGAAACGGACTAAGAATAAAAAATAATTATTAAATAATAAGAACCTCCCGTAATAATTTTATTAACGTTTTAAGTCTTTTTAAAAAGTATTAATATAAAATTATTAAACTTTTTTTATTAGCGATTAAATTTTATCCGTTAATTTCGATCGATTTTCTCCAAATATTTATATATTATTTCTAAATTATTTAATTCGTATATTCCTTAAAAAAATACGGTACGGAAACAATTAAATAAACGATTAATTAACTTTTAAACGGTAATTCGTTAATTATTTTTTAGATTAAAATATTTAAATATTTTAATTAATCGAATAAATTTTAGGTAAAAAATTACGAACTCGTTTTTAAATAATATCCTTAAAAATTAAAATTTATTAATTTATTCGTTATTTTAATTAATATTTTTGTAAATCTTATTAAGGGCTTTTTAAGTTTTTAAAAACGTCGCGAAAACAAGTTATTTCTTTTTATTATAATCGGCGTTTAGCTATTTTAAAATACGGTTTTTTAATATAAAAATAATATATTTTATTTTAATCTCGTTAATAAAATATTAATTTTTATTAATACGAAGTTTAACGTTAATTTTCTTTTTAAATATACGTTAATAGTTTCGGTCGTTATTAATAAAAAATTTAAAATCTTTTAATCGGTAGTTTTTTTAAATCTTAGACTTTAGAATAAAAAACTAAGAATTCTATTAATAACGGAAAATATTAGCTTTTGACAAGGGAGAGACCATGGAAGAGTCCAGAACATATACTATGAGTAAGGCTATATAGGGCTTATAAAAAGGAGATCTAAGTGGATAAATTATATCGTAGATACTATACTTTATATAGCATATTACTATATACTTATATATAGGCTACGGCTTTTAACTTAATAAATATATATATATTGTTCGTTTATTAAAATATATCTATAATATTATCCGTATCCTCTTCTTTTTCTAAAGCCGAAGGCGAGGTTTTATTTATATATATATAATAAAGTAATAGTATAATTAATTAAGAACGGCCTATCATACCTTTTCCTTAAATTAATAGTAAGAACGATTAAAGGGATACCGAACGTTTTTATTATATTATTATTATAAATAAATATAGTATTAATAATAATAAATACGCGATTTATTCGTATATATCTATAGAATACCCCCGAATATTAATTTTTAATAAATAAAATATTAATATTTAAAATAAGAAAACGCGCGACTATTTTTTTATAAGTACCCCGATCGGGAGAAACTTATTTATAAATACGACGAATATTTAGAACGGTTTAATTTATATATATCGAAAATTATAAGGCCGAAACTATTTAAGCAGAAAAAAATAGATTATCGATAAACGCCGCTAACGATATTATTAGCGTCGCTAAAATAAAGGTATTTAAATAATAATCGAATAATAGCCCCGTTTAAACGTTATTTTACTTTTTATATCGAATATAAAACTTAAATTACGCGAATTCGTTCGTACGTATTTATAGAATATCGGAAACTATAGCTAATTATTACCCGATACTTTAAAGCTAAAAACTGGAAAAACTTTAATTATCGTTTTAAACGTATTAATCGAAACGGTACCGCGTTGACCTTATAACCTCGATAAATTAAAGCGGTATCGAACGAAGGTTTAAACCCTTTTATTAAGAATTTTAAAATAAAGTCTTAGCTTTTATAATTATAGTTTTAAATCTAAAAAGTTTTAGATTACCGTTTTAAATAAACTTAAATATTAATAGAAATCTAAAATAAAAGCGTATTAAAAAGACTATAGCCTTAAAATAAATATTTTAAATTTTATATTTTTAACTTTAAATTATTAACGATATAACGGACCTTAAATAATAAAACGTAACGCGTTAATTATATAACCGAAATAAAAACGACGATTAAAACGATAATATAATTATATATAAGACTTATTATTTTAAAATAAAAATATCGTATATATTTAATAAATTAACTTAAAATTAAACTATAATTTTTTAATTATAAAAACGCTTTAGACTTTAAATTATAAAGCTATAAACGTTTAATCCTATATATTTAAATTAAAATTAAAATAAAAAAACGCGATATTATTATTATATAACGGAATTTAATTAATTATAAAATCTTCGTTAATCGAAATCCGAAAAACGTTTATTTTTAAATAATAAACAACTATAAATAACTTAAACCGACCGGTATAATAATATTGATTAATTGATTAATTAATTTATATTACGAATCTAGCTAAGCTAATTTCGGCGTTCTATAATAATCGGCTTATCGGCTTTATTAATAACCGCAAAAACTTAACGTTATAGACGTTAGGATAAAACCGGCGTTTATTTAATTTCTATTTATTTAAAATAAGTATTATTAGTTACTTAAAAAGTAATTATATTTATTTTATATCCGAGAAATCCTATAATATTATAACCGAGTCCGTTTAAGAATCCTTTTTTATTTTTATTATATTTATATTTTTTACCGGGTTTATACCGTATCGTTATTAATAATTTACGAGTATTTTTATTAATACCCGTAAGCTAAGCCCGTTTACTTATATATTAAGCCTTATTTCCGGTATTTATTCCTCCGTTACGTACGTAAATATTTAATTAGATCGAACGTTAATTTTAGGTTTAAACTTAGGTTTAAATACCGGTTTATTTTCTATCCCCGAATCGTATTCGTTTTTTTATTATATCGCTACGTAAAATTCTTTTAAGTACTTTTAATATATATTTATTATAATATATTTATCGAAACCTTTCTTTATTATTTGTTTTTATTTTTTATAATTTCCGCCCCTATTATTTTTATTACGGAACCGGTAATTAAATTTTTCGGTAAGGTTTTCGACAATTTTATTTATTTCGTTAACGAAATTAAATTAAAATAATAAATTTATAAATATTAGGAATTTTACGGCCGCTCGGATACCCTATTTCGTAAATAATATTTTACGGTAATCGTCCGTATTAATTTTCTTAATTAATTTAGGCCGTTATTTTATATACGTTAAATAAGAAATTAAAATATAAACCGCGTTTTATTTCCGTTAATTATAATTATATTCGGTATCCGTTTTATTTTTAATATAAATAATAAATAAAAAATATATTAAACTATTTTTATTTATTCGGAACTAAATAATTAAAATATTATCCTTTTTCTTTATAATCCCGTATTATCGGAAATAAGTTTTAATAATTTTTTTTTATCGAAAACCGGGTATTTATATATTAATAATATAGATTCTTTATAACGGCGTTAACGCTCCGTTTAATATTTTTTTATTTAATTTTTTATCGCGGCCGTTTTTATTTGGGAAATCCTTTTAATAATAATTTTTTTATTTTTTAATAAAACGTTTTCGGGATCGTAAATAATTAATTCGAAATAAATTAAATTTATTTCGTTTATTATTTAATTTAATTTTACTTCCGTTAATAAAGGGTTTATTAATATCCGTTTACTTTTTTTCGTTTTCGGCCGTTTAAAATATTAACGGATTTATTCGTTATCCGTTATCGTAACCGGATATATACTTTTTTTAAATTTCGTTTAAATTATTATTTAATTTAAAATTAAATTTATCGGCGGTATAAATATTTTTAATTTTAGGACCGGAACGGGGGTAATTTTATACGTTTTATTAATTATCCGGAAATATTTATTCTAAATTAATTATAATTATTAAACGGGTATATTTTTATACTCCGACGCTTTTTCCGGCGCGTATTAAATCGTTATAATATTTATTATTACCGGTTTAATAATAGTTTAATATACCGTTTTAAATTTTTATAATATCGTTTTTTACGTCGAAATCGTTAAATAAATAAAGTTTTTTTTTATATTATTATTTTTTTACCGATTTTTTTTAAATAAGCTTTTTAATCGAATTTCCTATTAATTTAAAAACCTAAAACCGTAATATTTATTTCCGGTTTAATTATTATTTATTTTAAATCGACCGTTATTAATATATTATATAGTTTCGGATATTTCGTTATATAAATTAGCTCGTATTTATAAGGTATAAATTAAGTTTTATAAGTTTTCGCTTATTTTAAATAAATTTTATATATTTATTTAAACTTAAAATAATTAATTTTAATAAACGTATTATATATTAATAAATATACGTCKWTAACGAACCTTTTTATTTAAATTTTCTATTTTAACTTAATAAGCTTTTCGATAAATAAATTATTAAAGAAAAAAAAAAGGACCGGGGAAATAAATAATTTTTATAAAATACCCGTTATAACCGGCTTTATTATATTCGTTTTCTAATTTAAATTAATAAACGTCGCTTGATTATTTGAGAAGCTTATTATTTAATTAATAAAAAATAATAATATCCCTTTTTTCCGTAAATTATATAATAGCCGTTAATAGTTTATTTTATCGAATATTTTTATTATATTTAACGATAAAAAATTCGTTATATACTTTTTATTATAATTTTAAATTATATAAATATTATCGATTAGCTTTTTAAATATTATTTCCGTTAATTAGCCTTTTTTAATTTTTATTTATTAATCCGGGAAAAGGTCGTATTTTTCCGTATAATCGCTTAAGACCTTTATTATTATAATTTTTATTATTTTACTTAAAATATATAATAAAGCGATTAATCGGTACGTTTTTATTTCCGAATAATCCGGTTTTAACGGTTTTTTAAAGATAATTATTTTTATTTCCTTAAACTTATATAAGTAATATCCGATATTTAGATAAGTTTAAAATAAATAAATAAATATCTTTATAAACGGTATCGTTATTATTAAAAGGAATTTATTAAAGATCCCGTTCGGCTTTAACGTTTTATTTTTTTTCGGTCGGTTTATTATTTTAATTATTATTATTTACGTAACCGTTTTATTAATTATTAAAAAAACTAAATAAACGGCTTTTATTATATCGGTTAAATTAGCGTTTAATAGAAAAAGAAAAAAGGTTTTTCGGAAAATATCGATTTTATTAATAAAAATCTCGGTTATTAAGTTATCCGACTTTTTTAAAAAAGGAAACTTAAAAATTAATTTTAATTTCTTATTTTATTTTTTTTTATATTTATTTAATTTTTATATTTTTTATAATAATACGGCTAAATCGTAAACCGAAAATCGAAAATATATTTATTTAGTTTTTTTTAAAAATATTCTTTTTCTTTTTTTAAATAGTTTTTAATCGGTCGATTATTTTTTAATTCCGGTATTTTATAATTTATTTAATTAACGTTTTCGTTTTTAAAATAATTTTTATATATTTTTCTTTTTAATAAATTTTAACTTTTTTAAATAATTTCGTTATCGGGATTGTTATTTTGATTATTTCGTTTAACGTAATTATAACTTTATTTATAAAGTAATCGATTTATTCTTTAATTTTTAATTTTAATAACGAAATAAACCGTTTTTAACGTTTATTAATAATAACGCCGGGTTTATTAATCGGCGTTTATTTATTTATTATCTTTTCCGTTTTAACGATTATTTTAATTTTTTTAATTATTTTTTATATTTTTCTTTTTACCGGGGCTAATATTTTATTAACGAACTAATTAAGAATTATTTATATTAAAATATAATCCGAATTATATTTTAATTTTTTATTAATATTATAGGAAATTATTTTATTTACGACCTTTTTCGATTTAAATATTAAATTAATTATAATTTTAAAATTACGGTTTCTTTATATTATAATATTTTATAAAATAAGAAATTAAAGCCCGGTTATCGTAATCGCTATTAATGACTTTTTTAATTCGGCGTAATTAATCGTTTTATTTTTTTTATTTTATATTTTATAATAAAAATTAAAGTTATTTAAAAGGATATATTCGTTTAACTTTATTAATATTTTTTAAAATAATAAAATCGTCGAAAACCTTTATTATTTATTTCCCGGCGGGGGGTTATAAACGTTATAAATATTAAGTCCGTTATTAATAGCTTTTTCTTATATAATTTAAAATATATATAGGTTTTTTCCGTAATAAGTTACGTTTTAATTATCGATATTTATTTTTTTATTAATATAAAAATACGTTTTAATAATTTCGTTATTTTTAAATATTAAATAGAAACTATTATTTAAATTAATTAAAAAATATATAAATTTATTATAAAATAACTTTTAAATCGTTATAATATTTATATTATTTATTTTTTTAAACGCGAATATCGGCTATATCGTTTTAATAGTTTTTCCGCGTATATTAAATTATATTATTTTTAAAATCGTTAATATATCAAATATTTATTATTTCCGGGGTTTCCGCGTTTATTTTTATTCCGTTTATTCGGGTTAATAATAACTTTATTTTAAAATTTAACGTTTTTTAATCGGTTTTTTTCGCCGCTATTAATATCGTATTAAATCTTTTAAGTTTTAAAACCGTATTCGTTTTAAAAAAATTTTTCTTTTTATTCGTTATTTCCGTTTAATTTTCCCCGTTTAATAAGTTTTGCTTTTTTTTTAGGATTTATTTTACCGGCTTCGTTAATAAATTTTTTTCCGCCGAATACTTAATTACTTTATAAGCGATCCGGAGTTTTTTCCGTTTAATTTCCTTTATTTTAACCGGGTAATTCGGGTTTTACGCCGGATATTTATCGCGGCCGTAAATTATATAATTAAATTAATTTTTAATTATTCTTTTCGTAATTAAGCTTTTATATTTATAAATATTATATCTTTTAATATATATAATATATTTCGTTTTATTTATATATTTAATTATAATATAACCGTATTTTTAATAATTAAAATATTAATAAATATCGGCCGTTTTATTTTACGGTTTTATTAATTTAAGGGATTTTTTTTCGGTAATTTCCTTATTAAAAATATTATTATATATCTTTAATATCGCTATATTTAGGATTATAATAAAATATTTTTTAATCCTATTTATCGCGTTAGGTTTTTTCGTTATAAAAGGGAGTTTATATTCTACGATTTCTAAACCCGGGTAAAATATTATATTCTTTTTTTTTATTCGTTTTATAATAGTTTTTTTTTCCGCTTTATTAAACTTTTTAACGTATATATTATTTACCGTTACCGTAAATAATTACCGTAATATTTTAGCCGTTTTATAAATATTTTTACCGGTTTATATTTTCGCTTTTTTTAAATTTTTTCTAATTTTTAATAACGCCGTATTTAAAAAAACGTTTCCGTTTTATAGCCTCCGAACTATAATAATCTATTTTATTAAAGGCTTTTCTATTATTTTAAACGTTTTTATTAATTATAACGGGATTATTTTCCCCGCCGTATTTCTTTTTTTTACGCCCGCGAAACGGATAATTACCGTCCTCGTTTTCTTAAATACCGCCGCTTTTTTTATAGCCCCCGTTTCGTTTTTCCGCGCCGGTATTATTATATTTTTTATTTTTACCGCTTAGCTTATTTTTACCGATAAAGACCCTTAAATAGGTTTTCTTATTATTTTCCTTCCGCTATTTTACGTAATTTATTTCTTAAAATAGGCCTTTTATTTTTATCCCCGTTTTTTTTAATTAACGCTTACTTTTTAATAAAGCTCTTTTATTTTTTTTAGACCTAGCTTTATTATCGGTTATATTTCCGTTATAACTTTATTTTATTCCGTTTTTAATAAGCTATTTACTATAGCCGTTATACGCTCTTATTCGTTATTATTAACTATTTTATTATTACGCGATTTACGCGTTATATTATATATTTTTATTTAATTATCGTCGCCCTTCCTAATATAAGATTCTTACGTTATTTCGTTATTATAATACCCGTATACGCCTTTATCGTTTCCGCTATTTTAAATACGCCGTCCGTTTATTATTTCGTTCTTAACCACTATTATTCTTCCGTTCGTTATATTTAAGGCACCTGCCTCGCTATTATTAAAGTTATACGTATACGTATCGTTCTAGACCTTTAGGGTCCCGTTATTCGTCGCTATTTCCATTTCGGTATAATAATATATTAGCCTCCTTAAGTACGTTCGGAACGTCGTATATACTTTTTTAAAAAACGTTTATTATTAATTTTTAATATTTCTTATTACCCGATTAACGTTAAGATTATAAAGGAAATTTAGACCGGTTTTTATTATTTAAAACTCGAATATTTTCCTCCCGATAACTTAAGTTATAAAAAGGTTTAAACCCGTTTATAAAGATTTTTAAAAAGCGGGGATATTATTTGGATACTTTTAAAAAAGGAAATAAACCTTAAATAAAACGTTTATARAAAGGARAGCGAAAGAACTTTAAAAAAGAAAAAAAAAAGAAAATATAAAAAATAAATATAATTAAAACGTATTAATAAAAAAAAGTAAAGAATATAAAGCGATATAGTAAAGTATATTAATAAAATAAATATAATACTTATATAATTATATTTATAAAAAAAGACTAATATTAAATATATTAAAGTAAAAACCCTTATAATATATAAAAACTATTAATATTGATTAAATACGAAATATATATAAATTAATATTACCTTTTTCGAAACTTTTTTATATTTTATATAATAAAAGTAATTAAAGTTATTATAAGTATTAATAAAGAACTTTTTATTGAAAAAATACCGAAAAAACGGCGTAATCTAATTTTATTCCGACGGTAATATTATTATTATTAATTTTAAGTACTTATTTTTTATTAAAAAAAACGGTAAAGTAATATTAATTTTAATTATAAAAGCTTATAAGTTAGAAATAAAAAGGGAATACCGTAAAAACCTTAATTACTTTAAACTATATAGCGTACCGGAAGAATATAATTTATTAAAAATAATAAATTTAACCGACGAATTAGATTCGTTATTTCGTACGTAAATAAATAGGCAAAATCGAAAAAAAGTAACCCTCTTTATTACTATAAGTTATATTACGCGTATTATTATTTTATTGCTTTTTTATCGTTTTTTTTTTACAAAAAAAGAAAAACCGCTTTAATTATAGAAAAATATATACCCTATTTAAGACTAAAARATCGATAAGAAAGAAACGGTTTAAGAAGTTTAAAAAGGTTTTATACGAGCCTTTAAAATATCCTTTATTTAATAATAATTATAAGGCTTAATAAAAGCTAATTAATAATAAATTTTTTTAAATATTTTTTTTAGCGATAATATAACCGATTTTAAAATTCCTTAATCTTTAAAGTTAGAAATTAAACCGGCCGATATTTAAAAAGTTTAAAAAGCTTTTAAATAATTTTAAATATTAATATTAATTTAAAAAGTAAAGCGAAACTTAGGAAATTCGTCGATTTTATTAATATTTTTAGTATTTATACCGAAATCTTCGGAAACCTTTTAGTATAAAGTTGTTTTACGTAAGATAACGATTATTATTATAAAAACGTATTTTTTAAAATTACGAAAAATAAATAATAAAAATAATAAACCGAGTATTATACGAAAATAAATAAGAAATATAAAAAAAGAAATAAAAAAAAACGCAACTTTTAAAAAATAAATAATCGTAATAAATATACGATTAAAAGGGAATATTACCCGTTAAATAAAATAATAAAATATAAAAGACTAATTCTTTAATAACTTAATAAATAATATAATAATTAAAAATATAAAGGAGTTTTAACGGCTTTTTAAAAAAGAATTTCTAGACTTAAAAACGGATAATTTTATAAACTTAATTTTATTATAAATTAAAACCTTTTTTTAAAAAACTAACTTTTTTTTTAATTATTATAAAAAAATATTAAAATATATAAACGCTATAAAAACTAAGGACGTTAACTTAGATAAACTTAAGGATTTTATAAAAAAAACTTAATAAATATATTTTAATTAACGTAATCGGATATTTTAAAAATAATTTATTAAATTCCGAATTACGTAAAAAAGCCGTTAAAGATCCGAATAAGAAACTTTATTTAAAAAAAAATTTATTAAAAAATCGAAAAAATTACCGACTTTATTAAAAAGGAAAAGGAACTAAAAAAAGAAAAAAAAGATAAARYAATAAATAAAAAGGCTTAAGAATTCCTAAATTAACTAAGTTAAACGAACGGAAATTTTTAATAAACGGTTTTAAAAATTTATTTTATATATTTCGATTAATAAAAAATAATAAAAACCTTATAAATATAAAATAATAGATAATTAAAATTATAAATATCGTACGTAAATATATTAACGATATAAACTATTATAAATTATATATAATAATTATAATAATAAATATAGGAATAATTAAAAAGTTARAATCTTTTATAATAAAATATTAATAACTAAACTAAATAAAACCGATTACCTTAAAATTAAAAAATAATATTATATATTAGCTAAAATATTAAAAGCGGTCGTAATTATTAAGGATTATTCAATTTACGGAAATCTAAAAACCCTTAAATAAATAGTAATTAAGTTTTCGACTTTAAGATATATTTTATATATTATAAATATTATAAGGTCTTTATTTATAAAGAAATAAATCAATACCGTCTTAATTATAACGGAGGTAATATTATTCCGGCGGAGAAAAAATAAATATAAGAATATAATTAAAAACGGAAATAGTYTCGTAAAAAAATATATATATAAATTATTTTAAATATTAAACCTTAATTCCTAGCCTTAATAAACGGTTATTATTAATACCGTATTAATTTTTTTATTATATTAAAAAAAAGGTATTATTTTTAAGGAAGTTAACGAAGAACAATTTCTTTTAAAAAATATTATATATAAAATAAACGTCGTTTCGAACGCGGTAATAAAAAAATAAAAAGCGATTAAAAATAACGAATCGGAAATAAAAGCTAAGTTCGTACGAAATAACCGATTAAAAGTTAAGAATTAATTAAAAGTTAATAAATAAAAATAATTATAAGAAATTATCGGATAATTAAAAAAAGTCCTTTTTAATATAAAAAATTTTTTATAAATAATTAACGTTATATTATTAACGATATACTTTATATAAATATTATTATATTTCCGGAAAAAAATTAGTAAACTTATAAAAAATATATTTAATTTTACCCGAATTTATAAAAAAAAAACGATAACGTAAATTAATAAATTTATAACCGAAAATTTAAATACTTAAAGAATATTATAAAATATTTAAATCGAAACGAATAACGTTTTAATAMAAAATTTWAAAAAAAGATTTAACGGAAATATTAAATAAAAAGAAAATAATATATTTAATAAAAATAATAATAATTTATACCCCGGGGCAAATATCGAAAATTATATTTACGAAAGCCGATTAAGGCTCCGATATAATTATTATTAATTTAAATTTAATAAAAAAACTTAAAATAAAATAAAAACCTTTTAAAATCCTAAATATTAAATATATTTTTATATTAATTATAAGCGGYGAATTAATATTTTTAAAAACTTAAATAATATTTAATATTAAAATATTAAAAATTACGCGTTTAATYTAAATATTTATTACGGATAAAAATAACGATACTTATAATATCCTATTTAGGCTATTATAATTACGATTAATAGTTATAAATTTTAAAATATAAAGTAAAATCTTACGTATCGGAAATATAACTTTAAAAAAAATATATATATTTATTAAAACTTTAATTATAAAAAACTAATAAATTATAGCGAAAAATATATAGGGTTTTTTATATAAAAAGTACGAAAACGCCCGAAAAAAATAAAAAAGCTAACTTAATTAAAAAAAACGAAAATAATAATATTTCGGACGAAAACTCCGATAAAGACGAAAACGATTATAAATCGGATTTAAAAAGAAAAGTTAAGGTCCGCGAAGCCCGGTTAACTTTAAGGATATATTAATAAAAAATTAAACTTAAAAAAAAGAAAAATAACTTCGTATATATTAAGAAATAAGGAGGTATACCGGAGAAGGTCGGAAAATATCGACGAAAAAAAGAAAATAAATAAAGTAAATAAAAGTTTATTATAAAATAAAAATGAAACGGTAATTATATACTAAGTAAATTAAACGGAAATACGAATATATATTAAAAAGGTAAAAAAAARACCYTAAAAATAAGAATAAAGATATTAAAAGTATAAATAAAGATAACGGAAAACCGTACGGCGGTAATACGGTTTAGGTAAATAATTTAATACTAATTTATCGACCAAATTTTATTTTAATATCCGAACGGTAAAACCTAATTTTAAACCCTTATTTATAATTAAACCTTTTCTTTACGTTTAAGCGTTAAAACGTAATTTTAAATATTAATAATTAAAATTTTATTTTAAAATAAAACTAAATAAACCTAGTTTTAAACCCTTATATATAGGCTAAAAGTAAAGGATTAAAAAAAGTTAAATTTAAAAAGCTATTAATTAATAGAAAAAATAAAAAGATAACTTAGTATTTTAAATTATTATTAATCGTAAAGTAAAAGATTAGAAAATCTAAATTATATATAGAATATAAAAAAAAAACTATATTTATCGGACYTAATACGCTTTATTTAAAAAAATAGGAAACGCGTATATATTTTAAAAACGACKAAAAGCCCCGTAACGGCGATAATAATAATAAAAAATTAGTTGAATAAAATACGGCTAAAATATATAAAAAAAAAAAAAAAAAAAAAAAAGTTTAAAACCGAAACGATTTATATATTTATAATTAAAAACGTAATTCTAAATATTAAATAATAAAAGATAATAAATATATAATAAAGATTATCCGAATATAAATATAATATATATTAGGTTTATTTAAAATATACTTACGACGAAAAATATAAAAAAAAAAAAATTATTAAAATAAAAATTTACGATTATTAAAAAAAAAATCCTTTTTAAATTAAAATTCTTTATAAATAAAAGAATTTTAAAAAAAATTATTAATATATTTAAATCGTACGAAGAACTATAAATATAAGTTAAAAATAAAAATATTATATTTAAACTTACGATTTTAAACGATAAAATACGATTTAATATACTTTAATTATTATAAATATATCGAAATACGAATACGAAAGAACTAAATAAAATCCTAATAATAAACTTATTTATTTATAAAGTAATATTATAAGAAAATATYARATTATATTAAACTTTAATTAAAAAATTATCGAATAATAAAAAATAATAACTAAAAATAATCGTTTAAAAAAATATTAATATAAGGATATATAAAAAATATATTTAAATTAATAAAAAAGTTAGCTTTTAAAAAATAAACCCGGTATTAATTAAAAAAAAGGATTAAATTAAATTTAAATTAATTTTTAATTATTATTTCGTATACGAAATATTATTAATATTATATATAAAGTTAACGGATAGGGTATATAGTTTATTTAAGATTTTATTCTATATTACGTTTTTTTAAATAAATATAAAATATAATTATTAAATTATAAAAATATACCCGGAAAATAAATACTATTTAGCGTTTAATATATTAAATATCGGTTAGTTTTAATTTATATAAATATTTTAAAAAACGCGTACGTTTTTATTCGTTTTTATAAAATTAATAAATATTATATTAAAAGTTATTTTTAAATTATATTCCGAATTATTTTTTTTAATATTTAAAAACGAATACGATTTAATTAATTTAACGTTTTATATTAATAATATTTTCGAAGCCTATTATATTTAAAAAAAATAATTTGTTTTTTTAAAAACTTATTTTTTCTTAAAAATCCTATAATCGAAATTAAATTTTTTTTAATAAGTTAAAAATAAATATATACGTTATTAAAACTTTAAGAAAAAACTATAAAATCGGTAGCCGTATATAAATTAAGCTGGAGAAAATTAAGAAAATTCTAAAATAATTTATTTTATAAAATAAAAACGGAATAAAAAACTTTATAAATACCGTAAAAATTATAAAAAAATAAATTAAATCCTTTTTAATTTTATCCCGATTTTTATAGCGATTAATAAAAAACGTCGAATAATATTAAAAAAAATTAAAAGAAATAGCCTTTTAATTAATCCGTAACCTTATTATTATCGCCGGCGCGTTATTCGGTTCGGATCCGAAATCTTTTATTCTATTTTATATTAATATTTCCGGGATAAAAATAGGTTATTATATTTATTAATTATAAAACGGATAAATCGTATTATTTACTTATAACTTTTTTATTTTTAATAATACTTAATATAATTACGATATTTATAAAAAAGAACTCTTAATTATCGTAATATTCGCGGAGAAATATATATATATATTTATAATAAAGGACGTTTTTATTATTTATACGGATTATAAATTATTAATAAAATTTATAAACTTAGATTATTACGAAAATATTTTTACCCGATAAATTAATAAATTAAGGAAACTTTACGTTAAAATTATTTATATTAAAAACGAAATTAATAAAATAATAAACGGGTTATCGCGAATACTTTTTAATAATTTAGATTATAAGCTAAATAATATCGTTAAAAAATTAACTTTGGAAATATTAAAATATAAAGATAATAAAAAATAATTTTAAAAAAACGGTAAAAAAGGATATACCGTTATATTTAAAGAATTAATAAATAAAGAAAAAAAAAAATTTAAAAYTATAWAAATATACGGAATAATTAATTAAAAAGCTARCTATYTTAATTTACGGGGGGTAAAAAAAAAATAAAAAAAGAAAAAAGATTTTAAATATTAATATATTATAAATCTAAGGAATAATCGGAAGAAAATTATTACGTCGCTATAATATTAAATTAAATATTAGCGATAACGAAATTAATATTAAAAATAATAAAAATATTAAAAAAAATATATAACTTAACTATAAGCCTATAATATTAACTAAAAACTCGGACTTTAAAAAAAACCTTTACTATAAAAATAACGACTAATATACCGATATTATTAAATATATTAAAATAGGTTAGAAACCGGAGGGAAATATAATATAAAAAACGAAATTCGGTAAAGAATTAATTAATTATAGATTTAACGTATTAAAAAATTAATTATTTTACCGATATAAAAATTACTAAATCGTTTATTTAATAAAAAAGGAGATCGTACCGATACTTAAAACTATATACGATAATATAGGTTGTTTTTCGATTAAAATAATAATAAAGCGTTTATAATAAAAATATTAATAATTAAATATAATAACTAATATCGTAAAATATATACGAAAATATTTTATATACGCGAAATAAACCTATATAAAACGTAATATATTATTAAATTTTATTAAAATAAAAACTTTATTCGACCTTTTCGGAATAGATTTCGTCGGATTATTTAAAAAAGAACTAAAATATAAATACGTATTCTTTATTATCGATTATTTTTTATATTTTATATAATTTTTTTATATACAATTATATTTAATAATAAACGTTATCGCGGCGTTCGAAAAATACTTAAATTATTACTTTATATTAATAATCTTTTATATAAATATTAAGAAAGTATTCGTTAATATAAAAATAAAAACTTTTTTTTATTATATAAATATTATATTTATTTTAATACCGAATACGTTATATAAATCCGTTAATATAATCGAGAATTATATTAATATTTAAAAAAACGTTATACGGAAAACGATAACGGAAAAAAAGCTTAATTAAATAAACGCCGGAAAATAGGCTATATTAAGGGTAAATTTACGATATATTAAGTATTTTAGATATATACCGATATATATTTTCTTTAGGATTAAATTAGATTTCGAAAAAAAAAAAACGACTTAAATAATAATAGTCCGTATATTTAATAAAAGACGACTAACGATACCGCTTTTTTCGGAAAAAGCAATATATAAAATAATATAAAAGTTTATAATTAAACAGTAAAATAATCGAACCGATATATAAGAATAATTTAATAAAAAAAAGGATAAATAAAAAAAGAAATATAATCGGGAAATAAAAAAGGAGAACCTATTAACGGTAAAATAATTAATAATAAGACGGGATTTAACCCCGAATTTAAAAAAACTTAAAGCTTAATAAATCGGATTATTTATTATTAAAGATTTCGATAAAGAATACGGAACCTCGTATAAACTTAAATAAATAAATAWTATATTTATTTTTATTTTATTTTATAAAAATTATTTAAAAGTATTTATATTAAGGGAAAAATATTTACGTTTTTTAAACGAAACGGAATGAAAAATAATAAAAAAGATTCGGATTTAAAAAATCCCAATAAAAAAGGCTTTTATTTTTTAAAGACTATTATAATCTTTATTAAAACGGATAAAAAAAGGGAAATAAATATAAATAAAGGGAAGACTTTTCGTTTATAATTTCTTATATATATTTCGGGTTATTTATAATTTAATAAAAATATTACGTTTTTTATTAAAAATTTTATAAGATTAAAAATAAAAGAATAATAATTAAAAAATAATATATTAATTCTATTAAAATTCAAACAAAATAAAAAAAGAATATTAAAAATTAAATTATAAAAAAATAAATAAACGGTATATAAGGAAAAAGTAACCGAATAACCGAATTATTTATTAAAAGAATATATTATTTATCGTTATTAAAAATAACCGTTTTAATATTAAAACTTTAAAAAAAGAAAAAATACTAATACCCGAATAATTATAAAATTATTAAAAGGTAAAATATTCTTTTATAATATATTCCGGGATTTACGGGTTTATTTTACTTTTTGGATATATTAATTTACCCGTTAATTTATTATTTTTATAAATAAAAATATCGGGACGCTTTTTTATATTATATATTTCTAAGTCGAATAAATTATATTTTTCGTTAAGGCCACGGCGAATTATCTTATTACGATATATAAAAAAGTTATTTTAAAAAAGAAATAAGTATAAATCCCGAAACGCTATAAACCTCGGCCCCTAATTTTACGATTTATTTATTATTAAAAATCTTATATTAAAAAAAATAATATACCTTTATCGACTAAAACGCCGAAATAATAATAATAAAAGCGGAAATATTAAGCCGGTATATTAACCGGCTATAATATATTCTATAATAAAAACGAGCAAACTAAACGGACCCGATTATAAAGGAGGTTACGAAGTTTAACGATTAAATATAAAATTAAATAAATTATTTAAAAACCGGAATTAAAATAAAAATCGTATATTATTAAAAAAGGATTTATTTATTTTTTTATTTTAAATAATTAACTACAAAATATTTATATTAGGATTTAGAAAAGGGTCGCGATTTTAATACTTTTTAAGCGAAAAATTACGAAACGAAATAAATAAAATTAATAAAAAAAAGGAATTATAATTAATATATATACGCGTTCGGTTATATTTTTAACCTAAAATAAAGATATTAAATAAAACTAATATATACGGCGCGGAAAAATAATAAAAACGTTTTAATAAATATTTTATAAAGTTAACCAATAAAACGTTTTTCAAAAAACTAAAAAAATAAAATACGAAAGACCCGAAAATAAAACTTAAAAAAAAAAAAGACTAAAAATATATACGAAATTAATTATTATAATTAACGTTAAAAGCAAAAAGACGGTCCCGCGGAAAAAAATTTATCTAAAAAAGATTACTTATAAAAACTTATTTAGGACGACGAAGGGACCTTTATAATATTAAAGTTAACGAATTACGTTTATAATTAATTCTATTAATTAAAAAGTTTTTAAAAAAGGTTAAATTTACCGAGAATATTAATAAAAAAGACCCTTTTAAAAAAAAAATAAACTTAATAATATAAATTTACGTTTAGCGGAAATACGAACGGCGGAATTAAAAAAAATTAAAATTAAAAAAATAAAATAACTTTACGACGAATAGGCCTAATAAAAAACGTAGCGTTTCGGCTACTAAACGGAAACGAAAAATAAAAAAAAAAACGGAGCCCGACTTAAAAAATAAAATAGCGGGTTAAAAAATAGACTCGTTTTACGTAAAAGTTAATCCTTAATTAGAAAAGCCGTTATCGTATAAAAACCCGATAATAATAGAATAATACGAGGTATTAAAAAAAAAACATCTTCAAGGCAGGGCCACTACCAGCCCGAATGGACGGAGTGGAGACGGACGCGGAGACCCCGGAGGTAGTAGATATCTAGCATACCAACGACTCTAAAAGTGGTATAGTTCAACGTACGCGGAGAGGCTACCAAAACGATATAACCGATATTCGCGTCCGAGGAAATAAATAACGTAAATATTATAGCGATTTAGGAGCCACTTTATAATAAACTTATATATTCCTCGATTAACTTAAATAATAGCTTTTATTTAGCGTTTAAAAACGATAAAGTTATTAGGACGTATTTTTACGTTAATAAAAAGATAGATATCGATAGCTAAAACGTAACCTATTACGGAAAAAACCTATATATATTTCGGATTATACGGGAAAAGGCTATTAATAACGGACTTAATATTTATAACGTTTATAACCCCCCGCCGGGAAATAACCGATAAAGGCCTTCGACGATTTTATTATTTTAAAAGGTATTAACGAAATTAAACGAATATATCTTTTTAAGTAACTTTAATCTTTATTATAAAATATAAAATAAGAAAAGGAAAGCGATTAATTACGCCGAGTCGGAAAAGCTATTAATAACGACTATAATAACCGGGCTTTAACTTCTTATTTTATAAAGTATTATAATATAAAAAAACCGTAATTTTAAAATTACGATTAATTTAATATTTAAGTCGAAAAAAGTCGTAAATAGAATAATTTTTTACGATATTAATAAAGAATTAAAGTATAATTCGGATTATATCTTAATATAAATAATTTTCGATTAATCCGTTAATAAAATATTAACCTTAATAAAAAAAAAATATAAAAAATAATTAAAAAAACTAAAATAATCGTTAAAGCGGAAGAAATAACGGATAAATAAACGCCGATTAATAAGTTTAGCGTTATTATTAACGGACGTTAAAAACGGCTTATTTCGCTACCGGAATTAAAAATTAAAAAATAAATCGACTATTTTATAAATAAAGTTATAGCTATATTAAATAAGGTAATCGAGGTAACGGTCCCGATAACGAAGCCGTTTAAAAAAGTTAAGATTTATTAAAACGAGGAATATATAAGAGTTATTTCGAAAGCGAAAACGTTAATTAAATAAATCGTAAAATACCGGAACTAAAAAATAATCGACCGATTAAAAATTATTTAAAAAAAAAAGAAAATATCTTTAAAAAAACTAAATAAATATATTTTCGGTTTTCGGTTTACGATTTAACCGTATCGTTATAAAGGATATAGAAATTAATTAAATATAAAAAGGAATAAAATAAGAAATTAAAATTAATTCTTAAGTTTCTTTTTTTAAAAAAACCGGATAATTTAATAACCGAGATTTTTACCGATAAAATCGATATTTTCCGAAAACCCTTTTTTTTTTCCGTTAAACGTTAATTTAGCCGATATAATAAAAGCCGTTTATTTAGCCTTTTTAACGGTTAATAAAACGGTTATATAAATAATAATAATTAAAATAATAAACCGACCGAAAAAAAATAAAATATTAAAACCGAACGGGATCCTTAATAAATTCTTTTTAATAATAATAATACCGTTTATAAAAATATTTATTTATTTATTTTAAACTTATTTAAATATCGGATATTACCTATATAAATTTAAAAAAACGAAAACGATTATTTTTAAAAAACCGTTAAAACCGGATTATTCGGAAGTAAAAACGTATTAACCGATCGCTTTATTATATATTTTAAATAAAATAATAGAAACTATAATAACGAAAGTTTTAAATAATTATACGGAAAAATATAATTTTCTCCCGGATTAATAAATAAAGGCTAAAAAAGGCCGGTTAATAAAAATAATATTTAAAAAATWAATCGATAATATTTATATAATTTAAAATTATAATAAAAAATACGTAACGAATTTTTTATTATAAAATATAATAAGGGTATTCGATAAAATAAATTATTAATAGCTATTATATAATTTACGGAAAAAAAAGATATTATTATTTTTTATTAATTAAATAATAAGTTTCCTAAATAATCGGGCGATATTTATTAGTTTAAATTAGAAAACGAATATAATARAGCCGGTTATAACGGATATTTTATAAGAATTATTTATTTCCCCGGTCCTTTTTTTCTTTTTTAATAATTTATTCGTCGAAAAGTTTATTAAATTAAAATAAAAGGTTTAAGTAAAAAGGTTCGTTAACGACGTATATTTATTAATATATAATACGTTTATTAAAACTAATTATTTCGAGCTTAAATAAATATACGAAGTTTATTTAAAATAAACGAAAACTTATAAAATTTAATTCGTATTTTATAAATACGAATTAATTTATATAACGAAATACCCAAAACTATACGATATATTAGCGACGGTCGATTTAAAATAAATAGCGGTTAAACCGGAAATAAATATTGAAATCTTAAGTTTTTAAATTAATAAAAAACTCGATTAAAAAGCTTATTTAAAAAAGGTCGATAAAAAAATAATAATATAAAAAAAAAAATTTATTTATTTAGCGATTTTAATATAAAAAACGACGTTATAGAAATTTAAAATAATATATTAAATTATTATTAAATTAATAATAATATATATTATAGCGATCTAATACGTACCGGAAAAAACGCCGGGGTATAAAAATATACCCGTTTAATAATTATAATTAATTTAGAATAAATATTTCCGGATAATTAATAAAATATATAAAACTACCCCCGTCCCGGTCCTAAAATTAAAAATATTTATACCGCCGATAAACCTAATTTTAAATTAAATAATAATTTAAATAAAATTTAAAAAAAATATATATCCGGTTATAATAACGGGTAACGAACGGATCCGTTAATATTTTAAACGGCTAAAAACGAAAAAAAATAAACGGATACCGGTAAACCCTCCGCCGACGGAAATAAAATTAAATTAAATAACGGGCGAAATAAATTTAATTTATTTCGAATTAATTATTTACGGTTTTAAAAACGTTCCGCCGGAAAATAAAAAAACTATTATTAAAAAGATTTCCCGAATAAAAACGGCCGCGATAAAAAATTAAATAAAGAAACGCTAAATAAAATATTAACGCTATTATAAGGAATTTATATTATTAATACGTAAATACCCGGTTTTCGATAAAAAAAATTATTAAAACCTATTTCCGGTAATACGGGATTATAAGGAAAAAAGATAATATTTTAGTTATTTAGTTCCGAATAAATAAAAACGGTTTAATATATTTTTTATTTATTATTTACGTTAAAAAAAAAACGGACGCCGGGTATAATTATAATTAACGGAAATAGGACGCGGTTTATATTTTAATTTCTTATTTAACGTACGTAAAATAACGGTTTAAATTAATCGAAAAAGCCGGTATAAACGATTACCGTAAAATATTATTTACGAAGCGGGGTATCCGAACGGCCGTAAAGTTCCTAATATTTATAAGTTTATTATTTTAATTTAATTTTATTAACGAAATAGATAAAATCGTCGAAAATTTTACCGAAAAACTTAATTATTAATCCCGTAATAAAAACGGTAAAAACGGAAATTATAAAAAATTAAAAAAAACGGTAAAAACGGAAATTATAAAAAATAAAAAAAAACGGTAAGAAAAAGCTTCGATAAATATATTATAGTAGACGTATATTAAAAGTATTTAAAAGAATTTTATACGGCGATATAATAAAAAAGCGAATACGATTCGGGGACGGAAAATAAATCGGTATTTAAACCTAAATCTAAACTTAGGATCGACGTTTAATCTAATTAAACGTTCGCGTACGTAATGGAGGAATAAATATTGGAAATAAAATTTAACGCGTAAATAAGCGGGCTTAATTTACGGGTATTAATAAAAGTATTCGTAGATTATTAATAACGATACGGTATAAACCCGGTAAAGGATATAAATACGGCAGAAATAAAAAAGGACCTTTAAGCGGACTCGGTCGTAATATTATAGGATTTTTCGGATATAGGATAAATATAGTTATTTTCTAGGCAATTAATAATATTTATTTTAAATAAGTAAAGGTTAAATAAACGCCGGTTTTATTTTAACGTTTATAACGTTAGGTTTTTGCGGTTACTAATAAGGCCGATAGGCCGATTATTATAGAACGCCGAAATTAGCTTAGTTAGATTCGTAATATAAATTAATCAATCAATCAATCAATCAAAAAAAAACATAATTAAATAATTAATTTAAAAACTTTAATAAAAAAGACGATATCCGAAATAATTATTAAATAACGGAAGATTTATTAATAGCTAATATTATAACGCGAGTATTACGTTTTATATTAGATTTCGAATTTTTATTTATAATATTTAAAAAAGCGTAACACTCCGGAACGACGGCTAATCGCGAAACCGTTTAATAATATTAAAAATTTAAAAAAAGGTTAATAAAACGATACTAAATCTTACAAGTTACGTCGTATATATACCTATATAAAAACTATATTTATTCGGTCGGTATATATAAATATAATTAACGTATACGCCGCTTATAAAGTTATTTATATTGCGATATATCGGGAAAAAAAATCTTAAACCTTTATTTATATATTAATATCGTTTATAAGCGATAAAACGGATAAACCCGGTATTTTAAATACGTAAAACTTAATACTTTTATATATACGTGGTTTGGATCCGACGAATATCTCGAGGAATACTAAGATAAAGATTTAGGAGAAGGTATTAACGCTTATTAACAATAATACGATTAAACCCCGGGAAACGTACGTTTAATTATATAATATTAACCTTTAAATATCCGCTCGATTCTTCGATAATAGCTATTAAAATAATTAACGATATATTAAGAAGAATATAAAAGAAATACGGCAGTTATAAAATTAGCATTAAGAAATAAAATAAAAAAAAGATCTTAAAAGAAAAATAAATAGAAATAATAAAATAAATACGAATTAAAAAAAAGCGATTTAAAATAATCTTTAAAGTAAAAATAAAAGGAAAAATAAAGAAAAATAAAAGAAAAATAAAAAGGAAACGGTAAATAATATATCCTAAATTATTTACGTAAATAATCGAGCTTAATAAAATAAATATATTCCCTACGCGTTACGGAATAGGCTAGGAATAATTATAACGATACTATATTACCGTTCCTAAAAAGAACTTTATTAATTAAAATAATATAAGATTACTATATTTAAAAGGAATTTATCCAACGTAAAGCTTAAAAAATAATAATTAAATAGATTTAAAAAGGAGATATTTTTTATATATTGTTAAACTAGCAGGACGAATAAAGAGTTAGAAAATGCGATACCGAATTACCAAATTAAGAAAAAACCTTATATATTAGCTAAATATTACCCGTAAAATACGGGCTAAATCTATTAATAATAGTAAAAAAACAATTTAACTTAACGTAAATACCGTTTTAATAATATTTAAACCGCCGATTAATTAAAAAAAAAGTATATATATAAACAAGGACTTAAAAAAACTTAATAATAATATCAAAAATTAATTATATTAAAAACTTTAAAAGGATTTAATAAGAAAATAAAGCGCTTTATATATATTTTAAAAAACTTTTTAGAACTTTATGCCCCGATTTTATTAATTATCCGGATAAGCGACGAAATCCAAATAAAGGAATTATTATTAATTTCGCGATTACTCTTTTTCTCTAAAAAAAAGTAATTATTATTGTTTTAATACGGATAGTAATTATTATTATAATATAAAGAAATATAAATAAGAAAATAAAAACGGCTTTTCTATCCTTTACCGGGATAAATAGGTATTTTTACTTATTAGCTTAATATATTTTTTAAATAAGAATAAATAATATCGTCTTTAAAAGAAAATAGCTTAAATAAATATTAAAAAAGACTATTAAGAATATAATCGAATTCGAAGAAATAATTATAAAAGCCTAAAAAAAAGCCTAACTTAATAAAAATAGTTTTTCCGCTTTTTACTAAAGCGTAAAGGCAAGTTTAATTTATTACGAAAATAATAGCTTATATAAGATACGTTAAAGAACGAAAGAACTTTAAAAAAAAAATAAAAAAGAGCTTAAAAAATATACGAAACGAAAGGCGAAGCGAAAGAAATAATTAACTTTTAATTTTAATCTTTATTAAAAGCGGCGTTAATAATCTTTTATCGGGCGGACTAAACGTATAATACTTTTAGGCGGACTAAATATATAGTATTTAAGGAAAATATTAATAAAACGTAGYCCGAGCCGGGGGAAAAATAAATATAATATATTATTATTATTTTACCTTACCGTCGCCGGTATTTTAAAATATATTTTTACCGATTTACCGGCGAAGACTATACTATTATTAAGTAAAATAATTAAAAGACCAAAATATAGGATAGGGTAATATATTACCGGTATATAAAGATAATAGATTATATATTATAATAAATAACGGAATACGCGATACTATTACGATATACCGAAAAAACGAATTTATTATAAAAAGAGTTAGGTTCTTATTTATACATTTTAGCTAATATATTAATAATTTACGTAAAGAATTAATAAACCCTATTAGGATATCGATAATACTCTCGAAACGTATACGAGAGAATATATTACCGCTTTAATAATATATATGATTCAGAGTAATAAAGTACTAAGGGCAGTACTATATTATAAAAGGAGCTAACAAAAAAAAGACCATAAAAAAGTCCAGAATATATACTATAAATAAGGCCATATAAGGCCTATAAAAGGGAGATTTAAGTAGATAAATTATATCGTAAATATTATACCTTATATAGTATATTACTATATACTTATATATAGGCTACGGCCCTTAACTTAATAAATATATATATATTGCTCGTCTATTAAAACATGTCTATGACACTATCCGCATCCTCTTCCTTTTCTGCTTTTATTATTAAATTAATATTTTTTTTATTTAAATATTTATTTTTTCGATAGAAATCGTTAATCGTTATTTAAGCTTTAATATTCGAGAGAAAAATATCCCGGATATTAAAATCTTTATTTTTATTATTTATTAAATCGATCGAATCCCGGTTTGAATGATTTTTAAATTATATTCGGATAATTTATTATTATATAAGTTTTAAATCCGTTTTAAATTCGTCGTTTTTATTTATTAATTCGGTAACTTTATTATTAAAATAATAATAATTTTAAACGYTAATATTACGTTATTATTAAAATAAATTAAGTTAATTAAAAAATTTATCGGATTTTTAAAAACTTATAGCTAAATAAACGAAATATTCCTATATTAAAATTAAATAAAAATAGGTTTCGACCGTTAATATTAAAGTAGTTCTTTTTAATCTATAACGGGGTATTTTATTAATATTTTTATTATAAATATTATAGGTTTTTCCTTATCCGATTAAATTACCCGGCTAAAAATAATTAATAATTATAATTTTAATAAATTACTTATTTTTAAAAGCGGTATTTTCTAATTATTTAGTTAAAGATAAAAGGTTATTAACCGTTTTAACTTAATTAAATAATAAGCTCCGAATAATAGGCCTACGTAAATCCGATATAATTTCGAGCTTTTAATAAAAGAATAAAGAAAAAGACAAATAAAAAAAATAAAAATATTATTTATTAAAGCCCTTCCTTAAGGGCTATAATTTAATTTTTCAAAAGTATTATTATTTAAAAAACTATTATTTTTAGGTTTTTAAACGGTATTTAATCTTTATTATAAAAATAGTCCGACCGAATTAATATCGGCTTTATAACGGATTAGCGTAACCTCCCGTTTTTATTATCGACTTACTTATAATAAGTCCTAAATATTTATTTTAGACTATTTTTAATTATATACCGCCGGTTATCCGCTATTAATAAATAATATTAAATAAAGCCGTTATTTAACTTCGTTACTTTAACGAAAGCGAATATAAATATAACCTTAATATAATATTAAAATATAAGACCGGGTTTAAATAAATAAATAAAAAAATAATATTGCTAAGACTAAAAATATTAAGGTATAAAAGAAAGAGGAAGGCGAAGGCCTTAACTACCTATATACCTTAATCCTATAATACTCGCAATAACGTAACTCGATACGTTTATAAAGATAATACGAAATAACGTAATAACGGCCGTATTATAATTGCTATATTATGAACGGTATTATTACGGTATTAGGTAAGTAGTGCCTTATAGCCCGGATAGCTATAGGAGTCGAGGAACCGAGGATCCAGGAAACCGCAAAGGGTTTATGGCTCTAACAATGTTTCCTTTTTTTTTTTTAGCGTTGATTTTTTTTTAAATTATTATTTAATTAATAACGGCTCTAATAATAATAGTTTTTTAAACTTAATATTTCCGAAAAACGTTTTATTTCTTATAAGCCTCAATATTAATAACGCGACGTTTAATAATAATAAAACCTTATCGGATTTATACCGATTTTAAATAATTTATTAAAGCTTTTTTAAAAAGTTTTTTAATAATATTACCTTATATTTTACTTTTATTTTATTTCTTTTATAAATCCGGGTTTTGATTAAAAATATCCTTAAAATATATACGCTTATTATATATACGAAAACGGTTATTACGACGGATAAATAAAATAAAAAATAATAATAATAAAATCGGCGGAACTAAAGTTCGATCGAATACGCGATATTATAATATCGATTAAAAAACTATTTAAATAATAATTTATAAATTATATAATAACTTTAAATCCAAAAAAACCCAAAAAATCGAGATAATATAGGTCCAAAAGGTTATGGATTCAATGATATATATATAGATTTGGGCGGTGCGGTGTTGGAGTCGCAATGCCAAGGAAACGATATCGATTTTGAACACGCTAAATTTACGAGGATCCACCTCGACACCCCGCAAGCACTTCCAGCCTGGTCTTTTCGCCCGTAGTGCTGTGTCTCCCAACGTCGTATGTACGCGCTGCGAGCTTCTATAATTCTCATTGATACCTGGGCTGACCCTCCTTCATTGCATTTGAAATTCTTTTTTTGCCGCTGATTATCTACCCAAGTCTCGCGTTCAGCCAACATCCCCCAATGTCCGACCCTCCCTCGTTCGATCTCCAACCTTGTCCATCGACATCCAATCTCCTTATCTCCGCCCAGACATACCTCTTCCAATATCAAAGCGACCCTGCGTGCAAATTCCTTGCTACAGGTGCCATTGTCTTCTCCGCCTTGCGGATCCTACTCCTCCAGCGCGCGCCGGGCGATAGCATGCCGAATTGTTGGGAGACACCCGGAGGCGCGTGCGACGATTACGATCAGACCATTCTACACGCTGTGGCGCGCGAGCTGTGGGAGGAGACAACACTGGTCGCGAAGTCAGTTGGGCCGATGGTCGGGGAGGGATACAAGTTCACAACGCGGTCGGGGAAGATGGTCCGGAAGCTTAGCTTTATTGTCGAGGTAGAGAGGCAGGATAGAGACAGCGACAGCAACAGTAGCAGTAACCTTGAGGTACGACTACGCCCAAAAGAGCATCAGAACTTTGTGTGGGCCACCGAAGAGGAGGTTCGGGCCCGCAAGGTCGGGGATATGGAGATTGGATTCACAATGCCGGAACAGGAGGCTGTCGTGGTGGACGCCTTTGCTGTGCTACAGGCAAACAATACTGCATAGAGCAGACGCCTCAATCACGAACGGCTCTCTGCACAATCAAAGACCCGGGTGGTAAGTTTTGGTCTCAGTGCAAGGACGAGGTCGGCTACGTCAACGAGTGTTAGTGGAGAAGGTCTACATCGCGGCTCTTTGCTCTCCACTAAGATTTGACTGACACCATCTGGTAATATGCTGGATATGGCTTCTATGTTATTCTCCTCGCAGGTGGATAATGTGTCAAAAGTCTCATTTTCCAGAATCCCAGCCACTCAGCAAACGGCTTTCTTCAATACATTAACAATGGCAACAACCAACCTCCTAGCCCTCACTCGCCCATCTATCAGACCCCAAGAAACGAAAGTTGTTATGGAATGATCGGAGCATCAACAAATGTGGAATGTCTCCTCAGCAATCCGTTCCCGCCCAAGCATTTCAATCGCCTCACCTTGCATCAAGCCATGCACGTAGCATTCCCCAACGAGAAGAAACTTGCCGTCATTCCACGGACGTAGCAAGAACGGCATCTTCCCGCCAAACAAGACGCACACTACATCCCCCTTTTCCATCACCTTTGGGCCAAGCGCGTAGCGACCTTGGGCAGTCCGGCCGAGAGACCGATTGCTAGCGGACCCATTCGCAGCGCGAGTCCATTTATAAAGGTCACCGCCTACAGCCTTGTCCTTGAGTTCGGTAGACACCAGATCCGTGTGTGCCAAGGCTGCTGTCAGATAAGCAGCGCTTTGGGCAAACCACTCTTCGCAGTTGATCTCATGGTAGTGCCGCGTATCCCAAGACGCAGTCGCAATTCCCCCGCTGCTCAGAGTCTGCATGTACGCAAAGACGGCATGGTCGTCCTTCGGATCATCAAGATAGTGAGCCTTGAGGTCAAATCCCGTCTTTCCGCAGATTTCACGCCACAACGACTCTATTGCCAGGACTCGGCGGGTTTTGTCAAGGTGGAACTCCTTCTGCTGGATTGGTTCCGAACTGGCCTCGAGGACATCTATCTTTATGCCGCGCAGTTTGAGAACCTTGGCCGCTTTGTCGATCTCAAGATCTGACAGCCTGCCGGCGTGCGCATCATGAGAGCAGGTTGGTTCGGACAGAATGTGAGACTCATGCTCTCGCCAGTCTGGAACCCACGAAGGAACAGGCATGGCGTCGACCAAGTGTTGCACGCCTGATCCGTCCGGCGTTTTTGCAGGCAGCCACTGATGCTGGACTGCAGCAAGTGTAATGAGGGTTTTGCCTGGGTCCCCGAGCAAAGCTCGTTCGGCAATGTCGCAGTATATCTCTTTGACGGACTTGGTGTAATCAGCCCGGATGGCAGCAAGCTGGGGATTCCCCTCGTGCATGGCGTAGTGACCAAGAAAGGCGAAGACACGATCGCGAGGATCGGTCAGCCTGAGATGGGCGGCTCTGTGAAGCTCGTATATGAGGCTGAAGCGGTTCGCGTGGCGACTTGCTCTATCGACCGTGACGAAACGTTTATAGAGATATTTGATATCTGTTGTTCTTAGATTAAAGTGCTTGCGCATATGATGGAAATCGGACAAGTGTCTTGCGACGCCCCAGAGGAGGTCCCAGTCGCATTCTGAGTCGCCCCAGTACAATGTGGCGGATGCCTGGGTTCCAATCTCCTGAACTATCCAGATCCGAGTAAACTTCTCGATTGTTAGCTCAATCGCTCGACGTCTTGTGGGGGACCTGACGTACCCAAGGCAGAGAAATCAGATGTTTCAGTGGAGCCCACTGCGCTTCGGGCTGGTCGTGAAGATGCTCTGTGTTCATGATACGAAACTTTCCCTTGCTCTCGGCGTCCTGGAACGTCTGATCAAGCCTGTGGATTAGTTGAAAGGCTTCTTCTGCTTCATTATTGCAATCGTCTCCAAGGTATACAATAACACGCGTCGCGTTCTTGTAGATTATATTCATGAACTGCACCTGCTGACTTCGCTCATCCAAGTCATCCTGATTAATTGATAGTTGGTCCACCCATATCCGGCGAGGCTGGTCGGTCCGTCTGATGCGTCGCAGTGCTCCTACGAGACTTGCGGTGAGATTAAGTGCCTTGTTATTGCAGATAATCTCGTGGTTACGGCTGGGATCTCCCCAGACGTAAGAGACTGGCTCGTATCCTCCGCCTGTCTCGATGTTAAACAGCTCGAGCTCTCCGCGGAGTGGATTACTTGGGCTGCCTGGGAATATTGTTAATATTCGAATAAATGGTCCGTCTGGCAGCGGAGTGTACTTGTATTTCTCCAAGCTAGACATGGCGGAACGCTGAGTAAAGATTGCTTAGGCTCCTGGCCTCCATGCTGCCTGATCCCCTTCCAATATATACTCTTTGAAGTGTCCCCTCTGTGTGGACTTTCTCTTTTCGCGAGGCTGAGGCTGAGGCTCCTCACGAGACTGAAGTGGATAGCCACTCGGGCACTACATATTTGCTTCTTATGTTGCATCGCCTAGGCGTACTTCACTATACCCTTGCGCAGATCCTTCATCGGCTGTCCACGTTTTATCGACGCATTGGCGCTGACCAAGGCGCTGACCATGAGGGCAGTGCACGCAGTGCAGCATACACTTGTCATATTGGGAAGTTACACCGATGGCAGCCGCTGTACAAAGATATAGAAAATGAGCAAATACCTGATTCATACACAGACAATGCCTTACTTGCAACTTCATACACTTTTCTCAAAATCGTACCCGATTCATACACTTTTTTATGTATAGCTGATGAGCAAATACCTTATTCATACACAAAATATATACTCCTTCCATTTTCATATACTTTCTACCTAATTCATATACTTCTCAGATTGCTGTCGCAAACTTATTACGGTACCCGTATTATTACGTCCGCACTGTTACGTCCGCACTACTATCACAAATATACGATAGTAAATTTACTATAACGACTATATTGCTATCGTAAGCTCTCGTTACGTCCGTATTAGTAAGCCTGCCGTAGATGGAGGTGAGTAGTGGGGTAAGTGGTAAGATCAGTAGTAAAGTGAGTAGTGGGGTGGGTGGTGGGGACCGTGGGGTGAGTGTTGAGTAACGAGTGTTGACCCGGACCATTGTTTTTACGGGCCCGAACGTATCAGTCCCTCACCCACTCACTCACCCTCACCCACCCACTCACCTACCCACTCACCCACCCACTCACCCACCCACTCACCCAMCCACTCACCCACCCACTCACCCACCCACTCACTCACCTACTCACTCACCTACTCGCTTACGCAATACCTACCTACTTACTCACTACTTCAATTACTATCGACAACGTCGTGCTCAAAGCAAGACTCGGAATCAGCTCTGTAAAAGAAAGTGTATGAATTAGGTACGATTTCAAGAAAAGTGTATGGAGTTGTAAGAAGTGTATGTTTTGTGTATGAATCAGGTATTCGCTCATTGCGCTGATTCCAAGTCTTGCTTTGAGCACGGCTATCCGCCAAGCTACCAAAGATATAAGTCTATTATATCTAAAACGTTGTCAATAGTGATTTAAGTAGTGAGTAAATCGGTGAGTATTGCGAATGCAAAAGGATTGCGACACGTTTGGGGCCGTAAGAACAATAGTCCGGGGTGGAGTACCACTCACCCCACCACTACTCACCTCACCACTTACCTCACTACTTACCTCACCCATTTACGGTATTGGCTTACTAGTGCGGAGCAGCGCAAAGTTACGATGACTATATAGTCGTAGCAGTAAGCTTGCTATTGCATATTTGGAATAGTACGGACGCAGCAATACGGACGTAGCAGTGCGGGTGCTATAGTGAGCTTGCGACAGCAATCTGGGAAGTATATGAATCAGGTAGAAAAGTATATGAAGTTGGAAGTGGGGCATTGTTTGTGTATGAATCAGGCCAAGATCCAGCTTTTATTGCCTAGCTGAGCGATTTCACGATTATGAAGACTCACTGTTCTGCCATATGCAGATATAGCCTAAGTGTATGGCCAACACGTTCTCTCCGAATGAATCATTCAAATCTGAGATATCCAATAGTGTACAATATGATACTGGATGGATGGATGGATTATCATACACTGTCCCGGCGTAAGCCATGCAGGTGCGTCTCTAGACTAACTATTTCGGGTTGTTTATCAACACCGTAGGGTCTGATTGTATTTGTGTGGCATGGAATCGCAAGATACCCATACAACTCCGCGAGTGGTTCACAGGTTGGCTGTAGTCATAATGGTGTATCTCGCTCCTCCTTTGAACGATATCATACCTCCGGGCACATAAAGGATGATTTAGAGCCCAAGCTCCCATGGCGGCAGTGGTGGCAGCGGCTCACGGACCGCCCGAGGGACGGCGCAATTCAATTCCACGTTGCTGTGGGGTTCGCGTGGGGAAACCACCGTGAATGAGATGGGTTTATTGCATCATCCTCTTTCCCAGTACCGTGCGTCCGTGGCCTAAGGCCGCCCGTCAACCGCTTCAAACGAAGACCAGTGCCATATCAAAGCAATCTCAAAGACCGGGGTAGGTACTCACCTTCCAGCACCCGCTTCTGCAGAATTACCCTGACATCTCATTATTAGCATACCTAAGTTCTTTCTCTCTATTATGCCTCCCATCCTGAAGCAGGAAGGCCGCGTCACAACATAAGAGCGCAGCCGCCAGATCCGTCTTTACGGGCACTTGAGGGGGAAGGCCTGGCATAGACGTCATCGGCGACGAAAGGTGGATGATTTGGAGGGGAAGAAATGGACCAAAAGAAAGCTCGTGCACTGTAACCGTTTGCACCTTGAAATTGCAAGATGCGCATGGGTGACGAGAGAATGGGCGTGAAGCAGGCTACCAGGCAGGCGAGCTAGGGCAATCAAGAGGACAAAATGGGGCAAAACCAAACTGGATTGAAGTTGGTGGGACTTGCACGATAAAGAAAATGGGAAAAGGACGGTATCTTCAACCACAATGTCCAACAGATCTTCAGTTCCTCTCGAGTGCTTCAATGGCACTCGCCTGACCCCTGCCTCGAGATCCGCAAAAAAGCGATGCTTTAGAAGCCGGGACTTAGGGGCGACAAACTGCCTGCAATCAGTCTTGCGTTGCAGACACGACATCTGATGTCTTGAGCAGGCCGCGATAACCCTCAATGGATTGCTTGATCCTGACAGCCTCCTGCCTCGCGCGCGAGCATGCCGATATCGCAATTTCGGACTTGGCTTGACTTGCGCCCATGAGAATCTTGCGGCGAGGGATAGAGTCTGGTCGGGAAGCAAGCCAGGAGTAGAGACTTCTTCCAATTGTATTTGATTTCAGGGACCCACTTCACCCCCTTACTCCACCCCCAACAGAAAGGTCGAATCCAATATTAGGATTGAAGGTCGCCTGGAGGGTTTAGTGGAGATATCTAGACAAAGAGCGAGTTGATGTTTTCGCCTGACTTCTCCTTCGCACCATGTAGATTGCAGAGGCTCTGGCGAGGTTCAGGTGCATTCCCACTTGGCCCACTCTTGTTCCCAGAACGAAAATGCAGTGTCAAGACCAGATCGGCAATTCGGGTCAGCGTCGACACATCGGTTTATAAAATCTTTCCAGTGCGCAGGTATATCGGCCGTGCACAAGCCCCAAGAAATTGGTCCTGGAGTGTGTTCGTCATCATCTCCGTGTCGCGCCGAGTCTACCTTGCTCACCAGCTCAAGAATCACCCACAATGTTCGACCTAGGCTATACACTGCGGCCGCCCGAATCTGCAGCATTTGCATGCTAGGATTTGCACAATGAAATCCTCCTGTATCTGATGCTGTTACATTGGAAGGCCAGAGAGATTCTTCGTTGCCTGCAAGCCAGAACGACGCGCCTCCTGCAGGTCAATCGGTCTTCTGGTTTTGGCTAACAACGCAGCAGAAGGGCCAGCCAAGAAAGACATGAGGCTGACTGTAACGATGAGAAGACCAAAGATCCATTTCTGGCGACGGCGAGTAAAACCTGCAAGACCGAATCGAAATTCGGGAGAGAACAGGTAGCTGAGCTCGGTGAATTGCTGGTTGGCAGACAGAATCCCCAACGGCAAGCCTTCTGACCTAAATAATAGCTGATTCCGCAAAATATCGAGGAGAATTGTACTTAATGAAGCGACCACGAGTAGTTCCTGGATCTTCGCTACTACCTGCAAGCAAAGGATGTCGAGAGCCTGGTAGACTGGGCCATACAAGCCCTGTAAGTTGGCGCCGATGAAGTACCCGGCAAGGTTGAAGTACGCCAAAGTAATGGTCACACAGATAGGTAAGAAATGAATGAGACATTGGAGAAGAGCCTTCGCGAGAATTTTCCGAAGGATCACCTTCCTGTCCTCACTCACTTTTCCACGCCAGCAGCGTCTAATGATTCCAGCTGTGGCTTCACAGAGTACCTGCAAGCCTCTCTTTATGCTTCTTGCACAGTCTCGAAACCTTTGACTGGATAGGACTATCCGTGACGCCTGTGTGCTCGCTTTCTCAAACATCTTGCGACTGGTCTCGGTTGTAGGGACGATGCACTGGTTCGCAACAAGAATGCAAACAAGGCTCGGAAATGCTTCTTGCTCTGCTTTATGCTTGGTGACCCATAAAATAGGCTAATGCATGGCTTGAGGCAGGCTGGACTGCGGGACTGCCGGACATGATCGCCTCTTGTACATAGGTATCTACACCAAACCAAACAAGTACCAAGCCGTTCGCTTAGCTCGAGGTTTCAATTCATTCTGGAATTACGTTGGGGCCTCACCGCACAATTTTTGACATATGAATTGTGCATGGTGGTATCCATGAGGATTGCAGAGACTTTTTCTCGCACAAGAATTGGCGAGCGGACCTGCCTGACAAAGAAATCATGGAGATTGATAACAGGGATATCTGGGAGCAGAGCATCTGGGAGCAGAGCATCTGGTAGTAGGAAATGTGGCGACTAATTGCAAATTCCGCGAGAACCTGCCGACCTTCCTGTCTGAGAGGTGGACTTGCGTAGGGCTTTGGGGCCTTTGAGGACCTTGGACTTCTTCAAGATTGCCAATACCTATCAGGGTCCCACCTTTAAAGGTTATGAAGGTGTTCAACAGTGGGCTTGCAGGATAGAGGATCCTGGAAATAGAAGAACAGGCCACAATTAGAACATGGGGCGTATTAATCACCCGAGGGAGGCTTGGCTTGAGAGGTGGGGGGAGGCGGCTGGAAACAATGTTTCCGTTTGGAATCGTGTGGGATGTTCTTCTATGACTGCGTGATACGCCTATGAGCTTGGTCGTTACCTGATGCGGGCTGGCATCATGAATGATAGCGGACGATAATCGGGAGCATGACTATGCGAGCAAATGGTAAAGGGGCTTGGTGCACGCGGCACGGCTCCTACGTTCGCCCTTAGAGCTACGGAAGTATGTCGCAAAAAATTCGGATTACTACTACCCCCTCGACTGATGCAACGCAGCAACACTACTATTGTGCCACAGGTGCAAGCCTAATGGCTTACTAGACGCCCACACCACTAAGCTTGATCCTTGTCACATCGTCTCATGCACACCACAAAAAGCGACGCTAGACATCGCGTCAGGGGAAGAAGATCAAGTGATCAAAGTCGTTCTCTTTCTTATGTTAGGAATGGCCGAGCCGCCGAAATGGGAGCAGATGTCCAGATTGGATTTCGGCACGGATATGTCGACGTCCCTAGCCCAAAGATGAAGCAGGCCGTTGTTCCTGAGACCTTTCCCCTGCCCCCTTCTCTCTTCTCGGATCCAGAATAAGTCTGCAACCGCTGGGCCTGCAGCCCGCAGCGTACTGCAGCTCCTTCCCTGCACCTTGGGCTGACTCCTCATATTTTACTCGCCTCCTCCGCCACTTTTCGCTCGCTCCTTCTCTCTCTGCCTGCCCTTTCACCATCGTACTGGGTACGTCTTGGTGTCGTGGGCGCTGCTTGTTTCTGCCACTCTCCTTTTTCTTTGCAAACAGCCGGCTGTCGCTTTTCTTTTCTTCAAGACCACTTTTACGTAGCGCCACTATCCTATCCCTTGATAACAATCTTTTGGCTCGTAACTTACAATCAGCATGACAGCGATCCGTTCATTCCTCAACGGTCGAGGCTACCTCAAAGACGAAGTCTCCGCCGGGCTCAGCTCGAATAGCTCCCCTGAGGAGGGCAGCAGCAAGATGCAGTCCATGAACTATTCCATTTCGCCTCCACTCCCCCAAAAGTCCCAGTCTCAATCGCTGGCGAACAGACTCGGAGACCAGCAAGGCTCACGGCCTCTCCACTCCAAATTTAACGACGTCGAACCGGGGAATTGGCAGCACCCTGCCCTTCGGAAAAATGAGGGATCGGACACGTCCAGTAACGACTACCAAGGCGGCAATAGCTTCGAGCCAGATCACGCTTACCGACCGCAACCTCTACGATCCGCCACCACCGACAATCTGCCCAACCTCGGTCGCACATCTGCAAGTGGCTTTGATATGGATCAATCTTCTTTGTATGAAGAGAATGAGTCTCCGGCCTTGTCACCCGCTTTGAACAAGCATCTTGCGCTCCGACCGCGCGACGGGCAGGACGACATGCGGAGACGTCGAAGCAGATCGGTGGCGGAAAACGATCGCTATAATGGCAGCGGAGAACAATGGGACGGCTACGGCAAGGACAGCTCCAAACAAAGACGCAAAGATTCGCTGCTTGGCACCTCGAAACCATTACCGGACACCAAGGAGTCGAGAGCGGCACAGTTGCTCAAGGACCGTCAACGCCCACCCACGCGGCAAGACAGCGTGGGCGCCACTGGCACCAAGCATCTTCCCTCACCGGCCCAGATCCTTACCCAGCAGACCTATCAGGGACGCTTCGACCCACATGCGCGCCAACAGACCCAACAGCAAGGTCCGACCAAAGTAGCACATACCTTGAGCTCTGACGGAAGCCCCACGGACTCGATCGGCAACAGCATTAGCGATGGCGGCCAAAGCCCGCCTCAGACCCGCACCCGCAACCTGAAGAGATCTCGTGATTTAGATTACAGTATACATCAGTTGGCGGATATGAACTATCAGCAGCTCAAAGACGAGTCCTTTGACCACATCCCTGGAGCTGCCAAGATGCTCGCTCAACAAGATCTGCCCAATGCTAACCTAGCCCTTCCCGAGCGTTTACAACAAATCTATCACGACAAACACCACAAAGACCGGGAGGCACGCGCACGGGGCTTCTTTTCGTCTCTGACGATTGAGCAGTATGAGGAGTGTGGAGACCTGCTGTTGGACGGGTTTCGAGATGTCATGGACCGGTTACGGAATGCCCGGCAACAAAAGCGACGGGCGGCGAAGTCGATGGAGGACGAAATCATGAAAAGGGAAGAATGGGTGAGAAAGAAGAGAGGCATCATCGAGCAGGATCTCGGTCGATTGAAGAGTGCAGGCTCTGCAGTAGTGAAACCAACCAGATGACGATTCTTTCATCCTACACTCATTTGCAGGCCGAATCTTCCCAACACCTTTACGATAGTCATGGGAAATGTACCAGAAGGGACTTTTGCATGAATTCATATCTGATACCCAATTGACGAGGAAAACCTGGAGAGCATGTACATAGCAGAGTCTTGTGATTTTACTGACACTCTACATGAATGGCCCGAGTGAGATGAAATCGGAGCTACCAGAAGTCTCGCTTGCCGTATTGTTGCTCCAAGCAGGCGGAGAGTCTCGGAGGAGGCAAAGATGAAACCCTCTCGGCTTCCACAAGTGTTCAACCACCCGTGAGACTAACATCCTTTGCCGCCTCCTCGATCGTCTTCCAAGACAAAGCGGGCTCCAGTACTAAGTGCCGCCCAAGACGGCTCAGCAGTGCTTGCTCCACCATGAAATAATGAAACGTCTCATGTCTTCTAGCTCGGATGGGATTTTTGCAGCTTCCCTATGCCATTAACTTCCTGTTCTGATAGCATTCTAGACCATGTGCAGGAGTCGGTGGCGAGGTCTTACTTTCATACGCCAGCGACCCACATTGAATTGTGTACGAATTTTGTACTGATATATGCTTGCTTACACTTGAACACATGAACATGTTGACCAAAATTCCAAAGTCCACAACTGCGAAAGATCTCCTCCTCGTCCCACCATCTTCACCTTGCCGCCGAACGTGCATACCGTTCCTGCTGATCTAATCTTAATCTCCAAACCAATCACTTCCAGGGACCAATCATGAATCGCCTCCTCGGGCAGCAAGCCCAACTCAACACCAACCCTTCCTCGCGCTCGCCATCTATAGATTCAACACGTTCGCCGCCCCTCTCCCCCGAATCTACGCGCTCACCTCTCTCGACCACGACTGAGTCCGTCCGGCCAATGCCCAATCTCCAGTATCAACGTGCTCGCTCGCCATCCACCGACCCCAACAAACGCCCTGAATCTCCCCACATTGCCCACCAAGCTCTCAGCCCCTCGTCCGCCGTATCCCGCAAACCTCTCGACACTTCCGCGTACAATGCTCAAGGGGGCAGAGATCGCAACAACAGCGGCGAGTCGGCCAAGTTCCAGTTCGACGACGTGACCCCCTCGCCCTCGGCGCATGCGAGCATGATGCCCACCGAGCTCGAGTTGGACCCTCAAGTCAAGTTGGAGGATTACGATTGGGCGGGCTTGGAGGACCAATTTGAGAAGCGCATGCAGGCTTTCAAGGCAGAGGAGGATGGGATCTGGGAGGAGTGGCGAGGCTGGAACGAAATATTCAAAGCGTGGGCGAGTACCATCAGTGTGCACGACGAAGAGAGGGCTAGCAAGCGGTAAGTGGTTCCCTCGCTGCTGAATTTCGGTCTCGACGACGTCACAAAGGCAGAGATGGCTAATCAGCTGTGTTAGATTACGTACGAGGGTTGCGTTTACTCAAGGGTCAGAGGAGAGTCTGGAGGCCAAGAGACAGCATTGTAAGCAACACCTCGTATGATCCCATGTCTCTGAACTGGCTAACTTTGATTCCAGATATCAAAGTTGTTCAAGCCTTCGAGTCGGCCCTTTCTCTTCTAGGATCCCGGCAATCTGCTCACAATTTTATCTGAATAGGGCAGGGCCCTACATTGCGTGGCGTTGGAGATGAACATTGCCTTCTCGGCTGCGGCATGGCATTTGGGCACGCGCGAATGGCTGATGCTTGGAGTTGCTGGAGACGGGGATCATATATATATATTGAGACTCGGGCCCATGAGTCTATGATATCACGATCGAAGCAATGTAACCAGACCATTCACCTGGCCCCTGTCTCTGCCAAATCACACGCAGTCCTTCGAGCCAAAGTTTCGCTAAGAGGGGCTAGAAGGATGTCATGCCGGCCACTTTGCTCAAGAGTTTCTGATATTGTTTCCTCCATCGGTTCGCTAAGTCTTCCAACCCAGGAACCTTTTCAATTAGGATGCCAAGGTATTTTTCTTCGACCCCTTTGCCCAGAGGAAGCTCTTGGTCATGCGATGGATTGCCGTACCCATAGTACTCTCGAAGTGTCTGATAGTAGTGGTCCAGAGCGCATGAGGCACCGTTGGAAATCGAGGCAGCCTAGGCATCTTCTCAATTCCGTATCCGACAACAAGCAGCGACTTTCGCGACCGCACGGTCATAAACAGGCGGAGAATAGGTCGTTGACCTTGACTCAGACGTGGCGCGTTCAGGGACATAGCATCGCTTTGGATCGAGAGGAAAGCAATGTCATTGTCTTCATTTCTTACCCTTCCTTGATCTTGCTCCTGCTGTGGATGCCTCCCGTTCTCCTGCTCTCACTGGCTTCTCCGTTTGTTGTATGACAACAGCCTCAGCCACCGAGACTCCGCCATGCCCATTTTCTATACCAGACACTTTGTTCTTCGGGTCCGCCTGCCCTATGAGAGACACCTCCGACGCAAGCCACTGCTGAAACGGCTTCGCGACAAAGCAACCATCTTGATCGAACCATCGAGTGAACGGGGCGGACAGCTTCAAAGTTTCTGTTTCAGCGCCTTCCCTGTTCGTCTTTACCGTGATGTTGTAGATGGGAGTGTGTTTGGTGACGCTAGAAGCGATTGAAAGCTGGCTTGCACGTTAGAGTGTCCAATCGGTGCGTGCCAGGAGCCTCCAACTGACCAGCGTGCCATTGAGTTCGCCAGTATAGACCTTGCCCTTCTCAACGAGCCATATCCAAACCGTGAGGACCGAGTTGATGGTGAAGTATGCGATCACGGCCCAGAAGGTGGCAGCCTTGGTTGCGTCCCAGCCTAATTTCCAATCGGCGTAGAATAAGATGCCTGCGATTGTAACAGCAGTGTAGCCCAATGCGAGCCGAACATCAGTGAGGAAGTGAGATTGCGTGAATTTCAAGGAGTTCAGGTATGTTGGGAGGACGTCGTCGGTGGTGTTCTTGAGTTCTAATCGGGGAGCATCAGCACTTTTGACATTCAAGATGCATTAGAGTAGCAAACCTGAGAGGGAGTATTTCGCTATTTTGGGACCGGCCATCTTCAGCTACTGTGATGAGATTCTAGACGAAGCGAGACAGGGTAATTGTCACGGTTTGTAGTAGGAAGGCTTATGGGAACAAAAAGACAGAAGTCAAGAAGCGCTTCTCGCTTCTCGCGTCTAGGCGGAGAAAGCGAAGCCTCGGCCGCAGTTTCCCGTCAACTCTTTACCATCTCACCTTTCGGAGCTGACCAAGAGCCTATTTGGCTCTTGTGATCACCATGGAAAGACCTTCGTTTTGAAAAGAGAGCCACTGGTAAAAATAAACATATCATTCGCCCAATATGTCGGATCCCACGATGCAGACAATCCATCGGGATCCCGCTCTCTTGTAGGTGACAATCTGTTGCAGTATTCAGGAACCTCCTTGCTAAGAACCTTCCCAGCTACTGGATCTTGATTCCTATCACAATAGTCATGGTACTGCTCCGCCCTTCAGCTTGTGCCTTGAACCATCTGAGCAACGGCCATTGACCCAATCTTCTATTCAGATCCTAACAGGCGTCCTCCGTCATTATGCCACCGTCCTCCTCGCCACCACTCCCAAGAAGCTCACACTCCCCGCTCTTCGTGAACAAAGATCTCTTTTACGCGGCATCAATCTACGCAACAATTCCTCCGCCATCTCGACCTCATCCTTCAACCGCCGCAGAGATTACCTGGTTTCCGCATACAAAGATGGCACGTTTCTGAAAGATCCAGAGAACCAGGGAAAGCCGCAGGGCAATCCCATGACCGATCCGGCAGCCATGGAGGGCATGATGGGCATGATGAAGGGGAACATGGCTATGATGATCCCTCAGACTGTGATCATGAGTTGGATCAATGCCTTCTTTGCTGGATTCGTGATAAGTATGAATACCTCCGCCCCAACTTCTTGGAAGAAAACCTGATAGGATCCGCCGATGACCCTTTCTTGGGAAGGGAAAGGCACGGCGGAGTGAGAACATCGGAAGCTAATCTCACCTAGTGAAATTACCATTCCCATTAACCATTCGATTCAAATCAATGCTGCAGTCCGGCGTCATGACCCGCGACCTGGACGTTCGATGGGTCTCCAGCTTATCATGGTATTTCCTCAACTTATTCGGACTGCAATCCGTCTTCATATTCATCCTTGGAAATGACAATGGTAAGCCCCCCTCTCCCAAAACCCATTTCTTTCCTCTTCCCTTCTTTCTCGATGGTCGAGCTAACGCCCCTCTCTCCACAGCCGCCAACCAAATGGCGCAGCAAATGTCCCAGATGAATCCATCCGCTGCAGGGCAGATGTTTCAGCCAGGTCAGGACCCAGACAAAGCTTTCTTGAATGAAGCCGAGAACCTGGAGGTGCTCGAACACGAATGCATCCTGAATGGGGTGGAGGAGAGGTTACTTGCTAGTCTTAAAGCAGGTTGAGCTCATGGATCTGAGATGTAATGCTTTCAAAGCTGTATGTTCCGCCAAGCTCTGTGATTATTTTCTGCCTTCTTTTCTTGTTCACTGCACGAGCGTTCGTTGTTGTCCAATTCAAAAAACGCCGCTCGCCTCCAGATGATGCGGTTTTGACATGAAGCTCTATACACCCGTTGAGACTGGCAATCATTAGCTCTTGGTATGTACATGTAAACTGCCCTCATTGAGCCTCTGGTCCCTGGGAATATGGCTCGGGGGCAAAATCTACCCCTAAGCTGCAATCGAATTGCAAGTCAATGCAAGCTTCATCCAGTCCTCCCTTTGAGAGTGGCAACCGATTGCAAGGGATCTCCTCCGACGATGCCTTTTGAGAATCCATTTGTTAAGATGGCAGAAGTCAGGATCAGGTACTCGAGAAGGCATGATAATTATGATGAGAGCCTTGTTTTTTTGTCATCCATGTTGGGTAACGGGGAGGGGAACTGCGTGTTTTAGCAGAGACTGATCTCGCTGGCTAGGGGATTGAAGCCAAGTCGGTGGCGAAGAACAGGAGAAGCTGCTGCTCTGATCGTGTCGCCGAGTTACCCCAGTCAGAGTTCTTCGCGGTCAAGTCAAGGCACAATTTTACTTATTACTGGATTCACATGTCACGAGGCCTGCTTCAAACTTGGATGGAAATCATGAGATTGACATCCATTTGGAGTAATGCTGCTATCATAGCCAACCCGTGGAGAGCACGCGTAAATCCAGATGTCTATATTCTATCTCATTCCATTCATCTGGCAGTGAAGAACGCACGCGAAATGGCAATCCGTAGAACGCTCGCACCCTCGGCCGTTGGCCTTCTATGCAAACCAAGGTACCTCCATCGCTGGGCTATGCATTCACAGCCAAATCAAGTCAACCTCCTCATCTCAACAAAATCCTGCGCCTGTGACTGGCTGCCCTGAGCGGGATGCTGCAAGCGCAACCGATCTTCAAAGCTCAGCGCCGGGCCCCTACTCTCATTGCTGCTCACCGGGTGCACTGGGCCTCCAGAAACCCCCATGCTGGAGACCCCGGTATCAATGCTAGGTCTCACGGCTTGTGGGCTCACGATGCCAGTCCGATGGTCAATCCTACTCATTCCTCCTCTTGAAACGGGATCACCTTCGGGAATGTCAGCCATGCCTAGCTGCATGAAACCTTCCTCCTCGTCGCGAGTGTCAGTCCGTTGCTTAGAGCGTGAAAAGAAGCGGTTGCGGTGTACTGGGCCTTGAGACCTCGTTGAAGCTTCTGTCCCCGAACGCTTCATGCCAAAGCGGTTGCGGCTGCCGCTCGCTCGCGAGTTCGATCGGTCGATTGAAATGCGACCATTGTCTTTGGATTCATTTTCCTTTTCGGCGTCGTCTTCCGCTGCGCCCCGTGCAAGGGTGCTGCGATTACGGGAATTGGAAGGTAATTTGGGCCGCTGCTCTTCTCCCAGATCGGCCATGATATCCGCTGAGCTGACATCCTTCATACCAAGCGAAAAATCAACGCGCTTTGACATGGCAGTAATTGACTCTCCACGCTGACGTCCAGTCGCTGCACTACGTAGAATAGAGCGCTGGCGAACCGCAGGATTGCCGGTGCGCGACACAAACGGCGGGTCGCGACATTGGACATCATTGCCGGGACCTGATATAGGAGAGACGGAGCTTTCATCCTTCGCATCATCGCCTACGTTATCCTGAGTCTGGACCTCAGCAACTCGACCAGCTGCAGGGGCATAGTAGAATGGGTTGTCCTCCTTGGAACCAGGGATGCGATGGCGGGGTCCTTCGATGCCAATCTCCTGCATGCTGACCATCAGTGCGCAGATGAACTTGTTGCGTCGTTGTAGTCGCAACAACTCATTCTGCCAATTCGATTTATAGAAGAAAACGACGTTGAGGTTGACCGAGTAAGCTTCCACCACGTCCCGGATCTCCGTCAGGATGTTTGGCTGATACTCGCGTTTCTCCAGCTTCACGTATTCTAGAAGTCTGGACCGCAATTCATCAATCTGATCCAGAGTAGTTCCAAACTTGACGGTCAACGGCACTGCTTCCGCCAGACCACCCGATCGCCTCATGTTGAGAATGAACAGGGTATTCAGATAGCTGTTGGGAGCTTGGACAATCTGACCCTCCATCTTCTTGAATTCAGTGTAGAGAAGTGATATCTCCTTGACGAGGTAGTCATCGCCTTTCATCATGGCGCCAGTGTTGCCGTAGATAGTCACTCTGTCTCCAACATCGAAAGGATGCTTGACCAAGACAAAGATACAGGAAGCGAGGAATTCCTGAGCGGTAGTCGCGAAGAGCCAGGACAGTGCCAGCACGGCAGATCCGGCACTAGTCAGAACGCCCGCAGCAGAGGTCGAGATGAGTGATAAGAGGACCAAGATACTAGCAACCAAGACAAAGAACAGAAGCACCCCATCCAATTTCGCCACAACAGAGTCCAGATCCTTGAGAGATGCCGTGATGGACTTTCGTTCTTTGCCAATGTCGACGCAGACAGCTTCAAGTTCGGCCATGGAGATGTCTCCATTCATGTCCTTGTCGAACATAGCGAAGGCACTGTCAGCCTCCTCGTCGTTTTCAAAGGCATGCTTGAGATCTTCTGACGAGATGGTCTCTGCACCCTCCTGAGCAAAGGTCCTGTACAGACGACGCGCCAGGACTTGAGACTGAGCTGGAGAAGACAGGAGAAGAAGGACCAATTGCCTCGGATGGGTGCTCTTCGTTACCGCTTTGCCGGTAAAATCACCAGCAACCTTCCCTGCAGCGTCGCCAACCTTGCCCAAGGCAGTCCGAGTCTTCTTCTGAGCCTCGTTGAGATATTGCATTGGTGTTCTAGCGCCGGAGCCAGGGCCTAAGGGGGTCTGGTCCTCGAAGTCGGAATCATCCATGGCAATCTTCTCCTTTGAGTATTCGTATAGCTTGGTAAGACTCCCGATTTGGAACTTGTTGATATCAATGCGGTCCTCGTAGGTACGAAGATGAAAGCTGATGGCGATCAATTGGATGATGATCTTTTCGATGAAGTTGAGGGTGGACGCGACGAAGAAGGAAATGAGGACCTTGTTCATCGTGATCTCCCACTGTCTATGTTTAGTGCCACCTTCGAGATGGTGATGGACCATGATGGGCAGGAAAGAAATGAGAACTGCCAGATTCCAGAAAAAGATGGTGGCTGGCAATTCCAGCTGCTTGCACATATCTCTCCACTTCTTGCTATTATTCGTAAAGAGACTCGAGATCAGGCCAACCGGCCAGGGCATGGCCTTGGCAACGATTCGACCGCCCCAAAGAGTAAGCCAGACCACCTCCAGCCATACACAGAACCAAAGCAGACGGACGCCGCCAACATTGGCTCGATTGAAGAGAAGAGCGCCTATCAGGAGCGGTATGAGGATAATGATAACGATTGGTACGATGTAGCAGAAATAGCGGATCAAGAAACTCGATTCGTGGATTCGCTTGAATGTCTTTGCAAAATGCCCCGTGGGATTCTCCGGTGGCCTGAAGGTTGAAGCCTTTTCGTGTATCGGATTGGTATTGACGTCGAACTGATCAACAGGTTCGGGTCGAGATCTCGAGCGATGGACAGAGCTAGATCGGTGCAGACCATCGATGCCATGGCTTTGGGAGCGAGAGACAACCCTCTCTGCTTGCAACATGGCTAGATCATCTTCAAGACGGCTCTCGTCCTTCCTGGACTCCACCTCTGACGTGTTCCCTCCTAGAAAAGCCTGCTGATCGTCTGTCTCGACACGCTCCAGGCGGTCATGCTCGTTCGAGAGAGTGCCTTCATCATCGGATTCGAGGGAGGTGTAGTGAGGAGATTGGGCGAATTGGGGCTGTGGGAGCTCATGGATCGGAGTACCCATTCTGACCAACGATGTATCTGGTGGGTTTCTGAACGGCTCAATCAACCGACATCTGAAATGTTACTGCAGGTAGTGACTGGGTGCTACTCGAATGTGAGCCCAGAATGCTCAGGTGTCAGGAGGAGACAAGTCTTTGGGGACAAAGCGAATGTTGAGTTGCTATAGCGAGTGTGAGAGCAGTGGATGCTGATTAAAACCAGATAGGGAGGAAAAGGAAAGGAATGTTGAGTCTTGGGACTGCGTACAATTAGCAGCGAGAACCAAAAAATCTGTGATGGCCAAGAGGGACTATTTTGAGACACTGGCTTGACGGCCAAAGCTTCTGGCTTCTGCAGGGGTGACCACCCCGCCGCAACAATAGCCAATCAAGGTGTGGGCGGTATCAGGACCCATGGGAAAATCACCCAATTATCGATGTTTCAAAGCCATTCAAACGTGAAATTGCGCCCCGGGAATGACACTTTCTACGAAATTTCATCTTCTTTTGCCGTTTGATTTTCCTAGGCATGTCTACGCCCGTTGAGATCGCTGGAAGAGCGTTCTCGTTTTCCAGGAACCTGGGAGCCGAAAAACGGCCCGAAGTCGTCCACTAGAATGAGATTTAGGGTCCCCAGGCCACCCGCCCGCAGTATCCACCTCAAAATACGAGCTTTCCCAACGCTTGCTGTGTCTGGAGCCTCCATCATACGTTACACCTAGAATTGCCTCAAAGCATGCCGCCATGTACGCCTTGAACTTGGCTCACATCCAGATTATTTGCGTGAGTGGCGTATGTAACTTGGCGACTTTCCTTAGGATTGATCGTTCAGAGTGATTCTTGCACCCAAGATCAAGACACATTGGTATAGAAGTAGAAAGGCTTCTCAGACCTGCGAGACGATGAAGAGACCTGGAGTCTCATACACGTTAGAAGGCTTGGAGCGATTCCTTTCGAATGTCCTTATTCCCTTTCGCGCAAACGCCATGCTCAGGTACATCATCGCATCTTCTCTCGCATCAGACGTGAGCACACGATAGCCGAGTGAGGTTGTCCTCATGCAACCTTCACCCTTTTGAAATCTATGCCGCCCTCATCGCCCCCGGTGTCCTCGTCGTCTACGCTGACGACATCTTCCATCCCGTCGTCGAGGTGACCGACATCGGTGTCCTCATCCCTTCCTCTCTTCAAACCCTTCATCTTCCTCGTCTGTAGCTCATTCAGATCCTGTCTGCCTAGGTGGATTCTTCCCATCTTATCGCCCATGAGGTCTGTCTCCACGTTCTTCTTGGGCTTTGCCTACCATGCCAAATTAGAATGAATCCACAGCATTTTCCTTTTCCATGGAACCATCGTACCTCGTTCTTCTTCGCCCGTTTCAGAGCCTCCTTCATCACTCCGCCATCAGCTGTCCTCGACCTACCCACTCGGAAATCGATCCGGGGCCCAATCTCCTCTACCTCCACCTTGGGTATCTTGGTCCCACTCCTCTTGGTGACTAACCTCCAGACGCGCATCTGAATCTGCGGCTTCGTCCCACTACCGTCATCGCGCTCACTCTCCTCCCTCACAAAGAAGCTGATGAGCAGTTGCAGCCCTTCGACGTCCACCTCACCCACTTCCGGCCCCCTGAAGAAGTCGGCAAGCATGCTTTTTGCCAGCACATATTCAGTTCGACTTGGGTCATCCCATGCCGTGCCACTGAAGGAGATCATCGGTTTCAACCCCAGCCGAGTCTTCTCGCCCTTGAATTGCGCTATCCGTCTTGCAGTGTCTTCCACCACATGTAGCTCCAGCAGATCCAGCACCTTATTGCCAAAGCATCTTATCCAAGTGAGGGTGTGTGGACGCTTCTTGCTGTGGCTTGAAAAGAGAAGCAACGATGCATCGTTCTTTTGCGAGAAGAATTCAAGGGAGGAAGCGTCTTCGAAGGGGTGGATAGAGTTGCCTTTGGTGAATCGGACGGCATTGGGGACTTTCAGCGTATAGAGGTCTGTGGTGAGCGATGTGAGGAGGGAGGAAGTCTTTGTACATCGTAGGAACAGTGCGGTTTTGGTGTTTTCGGTCTGCAGAGGTTCGCGCTTGGCCAGTTCCCGTTTGGAGCGAGCATTCTTCGGTTTGCTACCGATCCTCTTAGCACGCGATAGCAGTATAATGACATATGCTATTCATTTCCACTGCATGAGCGTGGAGTTATCTTACATTTGTTGAAGTGAAAGCATCTTGCTACTATCTTGTCGATGATGTTGTGGGAGGACGGGGGGAAATGTTTAAAAATGGAAAAAGTTCGCGGGCTCGCCTCGGCTAAAACTGCCGCAAGCCAATCTATAAACAGTAGACACCCCTGGATGCCTGTTCGACTAACGCAGACAATCCTTGATTGTCACTTTTACAAATGACTCAGGACAGCCAGTGCCCGTCCTAAAAAATCCTATTGTCGTAAGTCCAATCCTGATATGTAACCATAACCTCATTTGTTACCACAATGCCTCCATGTCCCCCATTCAAAGGCGCCGTCCTCATGAATTCAACTGAATCCGTTGCTCTGAGATGCATACCGCCCTGTATAACATTGTCATGACCCGTATGCTGCCCAGGTATCTGCTTAACGTTCGAGAAAATCGGGTACTTGTTGAACTCTGCCACCTTCTCCTTTCCAGGCACCAATCTTGTGCTCCGAAGAATTGACAGATTCTGCACAGAGTTCTCGTTGAGCTCCACACGCACAGCTGGAGGTCGGCTTCGAGATGTCCCTACAGACAAATTCGGCTCGATGTGGTTACGATTCAAGGCCACCGCCAGAAGTGGTCGTAGAGAAGGTAGACAAGCTGCAATGACGCCCATTGCCGGCTCCGCAGCGGACCAAATAGCCACAGGTACCAACGCCCAGGTTGGATCGTCTGTCTGTTTGGTTGCATGAGCAAGGATCTTAAGACGAATAATCGCAATGATACAGACGAATCCTGTACAGGCGAAAATGGTCGTGAGGACGCACTTCTGTTGTCTTGTCGTCTTGAGCCGTCTGACGAGTACAATCGGCTTGATTTTCTGTCAGCCTGTCATCTACCAGCCAGTCTTCCCCGTGGAAAATTCTCACTATGACCAGAATCGCAGCGTCTAGAACGCAGTTGACGGAGCCGCCTACAACCAGTGACTTTTCGCTGTCAAGACAAGATTTGGATTCCATACTTTTGTCCCAGCTGGCATTGATTGAACCACTTGTCTCTGTCAGTTTGCACCACGGATCCAATCTTGGGAACTGCTCACCATCTGAAAAGTGATATCAGAACCATCAAGATTCCATAAATTGCCACGGCTGTGTACCCAAGGAACAGCCACCAACGAATTGCTTCACTGGGGAAAATACGGCGGTAGAATGTGAGGCTGAAGAAATGATCAGTCCCAAGGCCAGTATGAAAAGACTCACTGACATTTTTACATTCCAAACTTGACGGATACCACAGCAACGTAGTAGAGAATGATATTCACGTAAACGAATTTGAAGAAGATCTTCACTTCGTTGCCACTTGTTTCAGAAGCCCAACTATGCCTGCCGAAATTGGCGATTTTTACAGCTTTGTCAAAGTCAGTCAAATGCTGCGTCGCAGCTGAGATTGCATACATATCAAGATTGAGACAAGGGATGTGTAACTCAGCATCAAAGAGACTACCACCAGTAGATCGTCCCACTGTAAGGATTGTGCTTAGCCATGATGTATAGTTTCTTGTTATTTCAGGGGAAATATACCCAGAAGCCTGCTCGAGACACACGTCTTGAGAGCAGGCGTAGAAAGACGAAGATCGTAGGAATGACCAACAGAGCGACAACAGCACTAAAGATATGGCCGTCTTTGTTGGCGTTAAGATCGACTCTAGGAGGAGGCCTTGTTGCCATCGTATCTCTCAAAGTTCCAAAACCGACTTGAAATGATGGAGTAGTACGAGCTAGGTGCTATATGATCTACAGCAGTCGACTTGCTGTTTCGGCATTAAAGCTTCTGAGCGAAGCCAGTCATGGTAACGGTTGCGGGGTAAGGATATCCTCTAGAGCAAGCGAAAGCTTGACCCGGAGACAGTGTCAAGCTTGCTAGCACCCGTTGTTGCTTGGTGGCGTTGAAGGCGCAAAGTGTATGGTCAAAAGTCCGTGCGAAGTTTGGCAGCAAGGAAGTAATGACTTGGAAAGATCAACATCTGGAAGTTACAAGATATATTGATTTGCTTGGGCTCTGAGCTTCTCACTCCACGAAATAAAACAGTCTCGTGGCGGATTCTCCAGGATTAGTGCGTAGTGGCAGAGCTCAAGCCTTGCATGCAGAGATGACTGCTCACATGTCTTAGCTTATTCTGAAAAGATAATGCGGGCACAGATATGCGTCGAGATTCGGGAGCCGCTTGAGAACTCAACGAAACGTTGGCTGACCGGCTGATCGCATGATCGTTCTAGCCTTAGATCTCTACCAGAGCTTGCTGGCCAATGTAGGTTAGACTATGGCCTGGGACGGCACTCCGAAGGTTCAAAGGCTCAAACCATTTGCTTATTCTGGGCAAGCCGCTACGTGTTCGGCTAGGTCAGCACAAGCTTTCGAATGGCTTTAGTGGCTGGTGTAGCTACATACCACAAGATTGCGTAGGAGGATTGCAATGGTCACCTTGCCAATACTGGGGACCCAGATGGACGCCTTATCATTGACACTGGCTTCAAAGTTCTACCAATGATTAGCTGTAGACCTCACTCCATCCTGCAAGCTGTACCTTTTCTGTCGAGAAATTAACACATACGGCGCCTTCCTTGAGATGGACGGTTGGCAAGGCGAATGCCTCGCCAGGAACACCGCTGATAACGACATCGCTCATTTTGAGACAATCAGCCAGAGCCAAGTTGTTCCGCTCGATGACCTCGTGCATTTGTTTCTTGATTCCTTCGCCCCGAGAGAATTGCTGGATGCCTGTGACATCAATGCTGTAGACAAGAGCACCATCATTGGCCAGCATAGCGGCTAAGGGACGGCCAACGGTCTCACTTCTGTTCACCACGGTTACTGTGCGGCCAAACAGTCGATTGCCAAAAGGCAGAATGTTGTTGTATATGCCGAGATAGTCTAGAATCTTGACAATAGCGAGCGGAGTACAGGGTACGATGCACTTCTGTGTCTGGGACTGATCAAGATACCTCTCATTGTGATACAGCTTGAAGATGTATTTATGACTTAGGCCTTCGACATCTTTGGTAATGTCAGGTATTTGCTGCAGATATTGATCTTGGCGATTGTTGAAGATGGGGTAGTAAACGATGATACCATCAATGGCCTGGTCGTTGTTGGCCTCGACCAGACGATTCTCCAATTCTTCGCGGTCCACCTCTGCAAGCCTGTATATCACCCCACTAGGATTGTCAACCGAGCAATCAGAACCCGATGGCTAAGCGAAACATCAAGCCAATCAAGCTGACATTTGAGCGCGCAATAGTAGCCTTACTTTTCTTTGCAAGTCCGCTGCGTCCACTCGGCATATTTACGTGCAGCCGGATCATCGTTGGCAAGAAAGCCTATCAGGAGAGGACTTCGTTGAAGCCTGTCAAGACTGTCTGAAACATCACGTAGAAGACTCTTAGCAATTGCACTTGCAAGCACAACTTTGCAAGCCGAGTTCTCGTTAGCCATATTGGTGCCAATAGAGGTTTTCGACATAGCCGTTGGTGGATCGTTGAATTTCTCCTTTGGCCCCTCGGGCCGATATATAGGGGTAAATGCCAAGGCCCGCGCTCAATTGAGGAATGAACTTAGGGTTCGGACGATAAGATAGATGATATCGATATACAGATTGTTGAAAGAATTTCGTAACGACGCAGACGCATTAATAAGTACTGTGTGCGTTTGTAGATGTCCAGACACCATGACTGATGTACAGCGTTTTCTCTTGAGCATCAATAGCGATAACCAGAAAGCCCACAGCATTGCGGAAGAAACAGCTCAGGGTTTGCGCATTCTCATACACTTTCTGCTTCGATCACACTGACAAGTGAAGCTCTCCAAAACAAGCAAAAATCCTTGATTGACGTCGTCGAATCCCTCGGAGAATACATAAACGACGAGGACAATGCCAACCGTGCAAGGACCATCGAATACCTTTCACAAGTCATTGGCTTCCTGCCTCCCGCGTTCCTCTCGAGACAGCAGATACAGGTTCTCTGTCAGTTTCTATGTGATCGGATCGAGGATGGAGGCTCAATCGGAGGTCTCAAGAAGCTCCACGCAATGGAGCGATACAACGGCGAGATGGCCACGATGACGTTCAGAGCGTGAGTAAGTGGGTCAGCATATCTCTGGCAGGGTCGGCGCACGTTCGACTTTCGAGTGTTTGGCCATGCTTGCTACCGCGCTGTGCAGTGGAAGGATCCGACAATGCTGATCTTGTACTTCAAAGCATTCTAGCGCACTTCCAAGATCTTCAACTCCGATCGCAAGCGCAGAGGCTCCAGGTCTACGACCTCCTCAATGCCATGATGTCATCACATCGCAAGGCCTTGAGGAGCCTGGGAGAAGAAGCAATCGTCGGGATCACAGATCTTGTGGCGAATGAGAAAGACCCTCGGAACCTTATGGTTGTTTTCTCCATCCTGAAAGTGGTCATGGTTGAATGGGACATCTCTGCTCATGCCGAAGTCAGTCCAGAGATCAACCATATTATCAGAAAGTCACTAACGGATTGCAGACCCTTTTCGATTCCGTCTTTTGCTATTTTCCAATCACCTTCAGACCTCCGCCAGATGATCCCTATGGCATAACAGCTCATGACCTCAAGGCTCGCCTCCGATCTTGCATCGCAGCTTCCGGACGCTTCGCCCCATATGCATTCCCCCAACTTCTCGACAAGCTGGACTCAACCTCTCCCAATGTCAAGAAGGATGTGCTGCAAACCCTGACCGCTTGCGCAACCTCTTATAATCTCACCACGGTGTCCAATTACTCGGTCACTTTATGGGACTCTATAAAATTTGAAATCCTGAATGTGCAAGAGGAAGATCTGGCTGAAGAGGCCCTGAAGGTTTTACAAGCGATAGCAATCCGTCTCGGTCAGGGACTGCAGTCTACCGATCTGAAGACTCCTCTGGCCACATACCTGCGGCCCATCACCAAGGAATGTAATGAGCAGCTCCAAGAGCCACAGCATAAGCAAGCAAAGCCCGTAGGTCAGATCCTGAGCGCCATAGGAATTGCGTCGCCGGTAGCATTCTACCTTATCGTGAGGGCAGTCCTACCGCCTCTCTCGACGCTGTATCAGGGGGCAGATAGCATAGCAAAGCAACGAGCGCTGCTCGAGGTCCTCGTCCAATTGCTCGACTCTGCAATCGCAGTCTATGGCTCACCAGGTATTCCTGCGCCAAAGACCAGCATTGACAACCCGTTGACGCCATTCAAAGACCGCCTCTTCGAATTGAACAGCCAAGCTCTGATGAGTACAGCAATCGAGGAGGTTTCATTCCGCGTCGTCGCTTTGAGAGCTCTACTGCGCCTGTGTCTACTTCAGAACTATTTACAGGAGAACGAGATTGGCATGGTGGTACAGTACCTGGATGACATTGCTTTATCCGAGGACCCTGTGGGTCGAGATGATCTTAGGAAAGAGGCTATTCAAGCCTTGGTCCAGATCTCGCGCATCAAGTCGAATTTGATCATGAACATCACCTTCCCTGCCTTCCTTGCCAGGCTTCCCGATTCGAGCCCTCCCAATCACCGTGATTATCTCATCACCCTTGAAGGTCTAGCCCAGATCAGCGTCGACAACTTTGTGGCTGACACCCTCGTTCGACGACTTCTCAACCGACTTGATGTTGTCCTGGCAAATGGCGGCTCGCCCGCGTACCCTCAGGCAATCTTAGCTACCATTCACTATGTTCTCACGCGGAGAAGCCTAGAAGCAGACCCCAATCTCCAGACATACTTCGAGAAGATCGTGATTGCCTTAGTCACCAGGGTTGCAAAGGCTGCAAGTGGGCAAGCACCAGTCACAGCCTTAAATGAGGAAGCAACTCTGGGGATTCTGGGAAGACTGACAACGCTCATCATTCGGGCTTTGGGAACCCACAAGCAAAGTTCTGTAGCGTTGCAATGCTACTCGCTCTTCACCGAGGAAGGTTACTTCTCCCCTGCTCCATTTCATCAGACCGTGCCAGGGCCGTGCAGGTCCCTTATGATTGTATCCACAGCTGTGCTGGCAGGGCTGCCTGCGACAGTAAGCTAGACAATTGTGTACAGGAATCAAAAGCTGACACTCTCGCAGGTTCAATTAGAGTACGCAAGCAACGATGGCGCCAGTCTTAAATCTTTACTTGCAGAGCTAGTTCGACTTGCCCTTGCTGAGGAGTTACCTGCCGTCAGACAGGCTATCCTTCGCCAAATCGGTTTGTTGATGAATAAATTCATGTCCTCCGCCGAACTCTCAATTGCTACTACAACGCTGTATGAACTCATTGCTGAGATCGCCCAAACCACTGCCCCAACGGAAAACGCTGTGCGGGTAGTATATTGGATGTCCAAAGCTTTGACATTGCGAACTGTCCACATAGATGAAGTCCTCAGCCGTCTCCTCAACCTGTTGACGAGCAGCACTAGCGGAGCATCCAGCGCTCGCGGGTTCGGCCTCCTCCTTGCACCAGACGAGATCCTCTCCAAAGAGAACGGTGCGACGATTCGTCTGCTAGCCAAGCAAAAAGTGTTCAACATCTGCACGCCACGAATCGCTCAGGGTTTCCGCGCTGCCGATTCTCCCACGGTCAAGGCAAATCACCTGATCGCCCTGTCTGGCATACTCAAGTACATGCCCACCGAGGTAATCATGCAGGAGGTCGACAAGCTGCTCCCCCTCCTACTCCAGAGCATTGACCTTGAGGACTCGGACGTCAAAGCTGCCACCATTCAGACATTGACCGTCATCGGCCTGGAGAGCCCGGCTGCAGTGGAAACGCACGTCGGGAGCCTCGTCTCGCGGCTGCTCAAGGCGTCGATGAATGTGACGGTGAATGGCCCCTCGGTCAGACTGAATGCGCTCGTGTGTCTGAGGGGCTTCCCTGGCAGGGTGAAGGATAGTACGCTGCTGCCGCACCGCAACAACGTGATTCGGAGCTTGATGGCGGTGTTGGATGATCCGAAGAGAAACGTGCGAAAGGAAGCCGTTGAATGCAGGGCGGCGTGGTTCAACATGGACGAGCCACAGAGCGATTAACGATCGATGTATGTACGTGAACATAGATAATCCTGGGAGACACCGCCGCAAAGTCCAGAAATCCTTGTATTAGACTTTCCATTGTGTATCCAGTGTTGAGAGGGTGCCATCCGGATGCTCTAAGATCAATCGTCACAGTCCAATCACTCCATCCGATGAGCAGACTTTTCCATGCTTGCGACCTTATGGATGGACGGAAGCCTGAACAAGCGTACGCTGACACAGCTGACGAATCGCAGACTGTGATCTTGGACGTGGGAGACAAGGCCCGCTATTCTCTAAAGTGCTGCTGGATGAAAACTCCCAATCCTACCCGTCGGGCGAACGTTTGTGTCAGGGGTTTACCAGATCCTAATGTATTTGAGTGCAGTGAGAATTGCGATCTGCAACAGCCCGTACTTCGTCTGTCTTCATCCCTGAAACCGGCCATTCCGACACGAACTCGATTGAGGTGCTTGGGGCTCTCGAGAACAAAAACATGTGACGATAGGCCGGACACCGTTGTATTCTTATATATCGCCAATTTTTCGGGGCGCGGAAGTTGTTCAAATATGTTCGCAAGATTTCGCTTTCCATCACCAATCTGACCTAGGGAGTAAGAACCAACAAAATTCTGCGGAAGTGATACCACGGTCCACTACCCATCACGTATTCATCGCCGAAACTGTTCTTAGCGAAAGAAAACTCACAATGGCTGCGCAGGAGCTTCGACGCTAACGCAGGCGCAGAATGTGATGAGGATGTATATAAGATTGAAACATGCGGCAACATTATTGCACCTTCTTTTCCTCGCCCTCACCAACCTTCGCCCTCTGCCGCCCATCCCCCAGCCTCTTCTCCTCCCAAGCCCAGAGCCCCGCGCTCGCAAACACCACCCCTGCACCGACCTTCACCCCAAACGGGAGTACATTCCCGAAGAGCTTGATGGAGATGAAGAGGCTGACAAGCTTCCGCACATTCAGAGCCACGCTGACACCAACGGCCGACGTCTGCGATGCCAGTAGATTGACCCCGCGGATGCAGGCGAATTGAGTGAGAGCGTTGAGCGCAAGCGTGACGAGATTCTTTGGTAACTTGTGCGGGATGAAGCTGGTCGACGCCAACAGTATCGGTGGAAGATCCAGGTTTTGGGATGATTCCCCAAAGGATTTGGTCCTGTCGAAGTAGATGTCGGGGATCACCGTCATCTCTGGGGAAGTCATGATCTTGCGCAATTGCCGTTGGAGCGATGGGTAGAAAGGCAGAAAGAGCGGGATGGACAGCGCGTGGCTGTAAAACAGGTTCTCGTGCCAGTGGGAGCCGTATTTGGCGTAGGTCAGCTGAACGTAGAGACCCATGAGCGCCGAGAGCAGTTGGGCGAAGAAGAGGATTGAGAGACCGGTCAGCAGTTCGAAATCGATGGAGGTCAGCGAGAAGGCGGAGGGTGAAGCGGACGTGGTTTTGCCCTGAAAGATGGGAGAGTCAGACTTGGCTTCAGGCAATGCGTAAAGAGGGTGAAAAGCTTGAAAAGGGGCTGTTTAGATTTGGCAAGATTTTACCTTCGAATTGGCATCGGCCATCGCAGCCATTACGATGCCAGTAGTAAGCAGAACCACACTGAATACTATGGCGTATTCAGCATCATTGGCGAGATCAAGGGCGTCACCAATCTATGGCCTCACCCACCTTGTAACTGTGTATATCTCTTGCCCCACGCGTAGCCAACTACCATGGTCATGACGCTGCCTCCACTACGTAGGATGATGTGAACAGGCACAGAGATATTGTACCCGAAAGCGTAATTATTCAGCAGATTGACGACGAAGAACATGACGATGTTCGGCACCCAGCGCAGGAGTGGCACTGCTCGGGGCTTCAGGCATAGTCGCGATGGGTGAGGCGAGAAATGGGAGGGGTAAGACATGAGCGCGGTGAGGACGAATTGAGCGAATGTGATGAGCAAACCTAGGGGAGACGCAGACATCAGCACATATTTCTACCGCAATTGTACTTCAGATTCGCTCACCACTGTCTGGCTCATCGCTGGGTTGTTGGTAATCAACATTGGGTCCACACGCAGTACCGTTGGCCGGTGGCTAACCTGATGATCGCTTCGAGCGCATAGACCTGCATCCAGTCAGATCCTTCGTTTTGATGGATGCTTGACCGTTAAACCTACGTTTGAGCAGCAGCCTCCGAAGATCCATGCTACCACGACGGTCCAGTTGACCAAAACATCGAGCATGGTGCGGACTTTGGACACCTTGCGTTCCGCGACACCCGCCTAATCAGATACACATGAGGTTTGGCGCACTCGTTGTGAGAGCTACTGCCATATGCCTTAGCGCGATCAATTCCATGAACGACTCGTTCTCCTAAAGAAGTAGAAGGAATGTAGTTGCGCGACAAAGTAACGCTGTCATGGTAGAGATCCCTATTCGAGACTAGTCAGGTACAGATCTTTGGCGCCGTCGATCTCCCGCGTGGGCCCTTGTATTAGGGATGTGCCAATCACCGTAAAGCACTTCGTTTTACAGTAATTACACAAAAAGTTCGTCTTACAGATTACTATAATTACAAAATGTGCCATCCCTACCTTGTATGAAGATTGTTTCACTCCACGTGGAAAGTTATTATAAAAGATTGGAAATTACGATTCACTTCAGGTCCGACTTATTCACTTAAAGATTTCCTAGACCTTGGCATATTAGCTTGGGAAGATTGCAATTTTCGAGGACGATGCGCTCGATTCGTGATACAAAGGACAACGCTTGCATCGTTTCCGAAGAGCATTAGCTGCGATTGTCATCTCCAGGATATACGCTGTCAAGGCCTGATCATGTGTCTCAATTGGTTATGAATTTTTTGTATATCATTGTCATTGCAGCCCTTTACCAGTATGTCAGTCGTATCAAAAGCAGACCCAAGGCCTCTATTGTAAATCAGCCTTGGGGAGACTCAGGATTTCAAGCACGCGGAGCAGACATCATTCGGCCAGAATGCTCCTGCATGGAGATTATAAGCAACGCGCGGACGAGTAGTGAAACAATCCAACAAGCTCAAGCATCTCATCTTCTTATTAGCCGCAGGGAGGATTAAGGCGTGCACTGGTAGTATCGCAAGGTTATATTCTTGTGCATTGGTGAAGATCAGGAGATCTGGTGCGGCCAGTCTTTGGAACCTACATCACTGCCGCTCTTAAATGGGTACCGGCCTAGGTCATGCTAGACCTAGGAAGGGCCATCGGTGAGGATCGCCTGGCTCTGCAACCACTTTCGTATCCATCATGATTGAACTACCAAGGCGTCAGGTCGTCGAAGTCGCCTACCAAGTCACCGCCACCCCGCCACAGCGAGCCGAAGAAAATGTGGAGGTGCTCATCGATATCTGCAACATAGCCTGCATGAACGCCTGTAGGTTATCAAGAAGATAATTTCCGCACGTCAGGAAGCAGCACAAAGCGTGACCCTGAGATGGTTTGCTCGAGACGTTGTAATTGCCCGTGCTATTGAGATATATCGGAAGGGGCAATCATCCTTGCCGATTTATCACCTGATTTCCACTCGCGAACTTGGTATTCGTAGCGTCATTCTGGAACAGCGCAATCACCACCCAAATCACGCTTCCCGCTTCTCGCTTCTCGCTCCCTATTTCGGTCCCATGCGTAGTCCATCTGAGCACCCGGTCCACTACTAACAGCGGCTATGTAGGTACGTCGAGAGCCCGGCGGCCCTCGAAGTGAAAAGGATTAAGGTGCCGGGGAAGGGTTTGGCCCTCAGCGAAAGAAGAGTCGTCGACGAACACCGCTCACAATGCTGAGAAGACGAAGAGCTTTTTCATCTTGTTAGCATGGACGTCAACGTGGGCTGTATGAGGGCAGACTCACATTATTCGTAGCTGCAATAGCAATACTATCCTCGAAGGGGTGCCAGCTCATGTGGAGGATCTTCTTATTGAAGTCTATTTGGTCCGCATCGGTCTCCTTCTTCATCCTCGCTCCCTGGCCAACCCCTGCCGCTGGGCTGCCAGCGCGTGAGTTGCCCTTCTTTCCGGCTGATGGACCTCCGCCATTCGTGGGACTTGTAGACGCATTGTTGATTGGGGTCGGGACTCCTATCTTCTTCTGTTTAAACGCGGATTTGTCGGCTTGCAGCACAACTTCAGTCTCGCGCTCGGGATCAGAGGGGTAGATCATGAAGTTGTTGTTGTAGCTGCCGGTCATGACGTTCTTCGCATCACCCGAGAAGACCACCTCGAACTTGTCAAAGATGCTATCATTCTCGTACGTATCGCATAACCGCGGTCGAAGATGTTCGTGTATTGGTATTGTCTTGACGGGTGAGCGTTCCATTGCAACATCCCATATCTTCACAGTCAAGTAGTCACGCGACAAGATATACCGCCCATCGTGGGAGAATCGCACGTCAGAAATGGAGGAGATGATCTCGGAGAAAAAAGATCGGGCGGACGGATCTTCTTCTTGCTCGAATTCTGAAGCAAGCTCATCAGCGAAGGGGAATCTTGGACGGTGCTTCAGGGCTTGACTCACGTTTAGCATGCTGATCGCACAAAGCGTTCTCTCTCATGTCAGCTAACTTGATCGTTCCTTTCGAGCTTGCATACATGAACCAATTGCAGCTTTCCGGATGGAATTCGGCTGCCGTGATGACTTCAGTGAGCTCTTCCATATTCGCTGGCTTGATGTCGACGATGTTGAAACTTTGATCCTGGATGTTAAGATTCCACAGATTGATGCGGAGGTCGTCGCTACTTATGAACGTCTCTCCATCGCTATTGACAGATATGCTGTTGATGTGGTAGGCATGAGCATTTGCGTAGTTTCGGCGAGGAACAGCGGCGACGACGGTATCGTGGTGAGTCAATCGGGGGAGCTTGAGGGAAGATGCGTCGCGGAAGGAGACACTGGGATTCGGTCTCGGGGGACCACCACCACCGCCCAAGGCTCCACCGGGTGTCAAATCATGGGACAGGTTGTTCTCGGCAACAACCTTGAGTGACTTCTCGAAGACCTTCCATAGCTTTATCGTCTTGTCGTTGGTAGAGAGGAGATAGTGGGAAGCATTCTGCCTTCGACACCATTTGATCTTGTTGATCTTTTCTTCTATCTCGAGGGATTTGAGGTAGTCGAACTCGGGTTCGTGGGATTGGAACTCGGTGTGGAATTTGTACTCGCATGTTTTCTTCTACTCGGTATGAGCGTTGGAGTCTTGCAGGCAGCGGGAGTTGATCCCTTGGGATATGAGATTGCACACTTACAGACTCATTCCGCTCAAACAGCACCACACGACCCCCTTTGTCGCCAGTAGCCAGGTAATTGCCGGTGTGGTCGAACTCGACGGTGGAAATGATGTCAGCTGTTGGGGCAGAAGCGTCAGAAGGCTGCAGAAACGGATGGCATTACTGCTGGGAGGTCTGAGGCAACTGACCTTCGGTGATATCTTCTACATCGCCTTTGTCTCCAAAACATCTAAATGTACCATTTAGCCAATGCGCCCCCCATGCACTGTTCCCTTGCTCAATAGCATCAACATCGCTTGGCATAATGACGCCTTCCATCGCACTAGGAGCCATCTTGATGGACATGTAACTTCAACATGATGGAGGTCAAGTAGTGCGACAATGTGTTTGCCTTCATTGTGCAAAGTGAATGTGGCGGGTTTCAGAAGGAAGAGTGTTGTCGGAGACGAAAGGCGGTGCCACAACACTTACTGGGTGAATTTCCACGTGGGCTGGGCTGGCTCATCCGGAGCCACCATGTTCCCTGACCCTCCTCAGCGATTCAGAATGCTGATGACTGTCTTGCTATACGGTTCAGCTACTCCAGTCGACCAGATGCCTTTGAACGCCAACTGGGTCTTTGGGGTAGGCGAATCCTTCTTTCGAATGCGCCTTGTATGTTTCTCGCTCTTGCGTAGACACCCTGTGTCGGTTGTCAACGAGGGCAGTAGGCGAAGATAGCTTCGAGATGAGCTCAAGCTCGTCTAATGAGGGTGGGCTTGGGGCTGGTGGGGAGTGGATGTAAGATTGATCTGTCGTATCATCGTCTGGCACGGAGTATGGCCCGTTTACGAAAACATCAACGATCGACAGGCAGCCCAAGGTTCAGATCTGAGAGCTGTCTAGGTGAATATTAGGAGCATTGCTAGATCAAGATTCGCGAGAGAGGAGAAGCAGGTAATAGGTCCAAATGGAGCGGTTGAGTGCCAAGCCCAAGGAGCTTTTGGGCCTTTCGTCTGTGCGTCACTGGAAGGCGGGAGGATCTTGACTTTTGACTGAATGCAGTCGGTCGGTGCAAGTCGGAACGAGCAGAGCCTCCTCCTCTGCAACTTTGTAAACCTAACCAGCCTTGGTCTGGCCACTGGCTTTGTCAGATCGTGGCATGAAGAGTTATGCTCTTAACAATCTCGTGAACTAATGATGTAAATGCAGTTGATTACTTTTCCTGTTCTCCTTCTTGGCCTGGGTTCCACAGGTTTTGACATCACATGGGTCCGTGTTATAACGTCCATACTGCTATTTCACTTTGAAAAATTCTGTATATTCAGGCAGACCATCCCTCTTCTCTGGTTCGCCATGCCCTCTGGCAAAGAGCCAGAACATAGCCCTGGCCTCGAACCTGAACATGACTCCTTTCCCCAAAGAATACTAGCCTCTGCATCGACATTGGCAAATTCGACCTTCTCCCAGCCACCCACAAGCAGAGAACTCCCAGCATCCGGCTTACATCCCGAAGATAAAGCTGGTCCCTCTTCCATTGGTGAGAGCAGCAATGAGCGCGCCCATCCTTCTTGTACCGTAGACGGCAATGCAAATTCCCAGCATCCAAGCAGATTTGCACCTTTTGAGTCATTCCGTTCAGATCTCCACTCATCCGAAAATCAACGAAATGCGCAAACCACACAGAGTTCATTTGATGATTTCAACAAATCACGAAGCGATTTGAGCGCTCTGGTGGATCCATTGACAGATGCCAAGTCTCGACATACACAGGCCGCAGAGAAAGGGAACGAGCAGCACCCAGGGGCACAAATTGGGAATGACGCAGTAATTCCCAAGTTGTCATTTCCAATCCCATATCCGTCGCCGCCGGAAGATGGAGCTGCAGTCGTCGATTTATTGTCTGATCCTTCCTTCATACTGGACGACCAAGTAGACGACGAGGCGGATGTTAGGCACTATGATGAACAAGGGATATTCGAAGCCAGGAATAACAGTTTCGAGCCGATGAAAGACGCGAGAGAACAGGTGCACTTCCGCGACTGGGACATGTCAGCCGAATTCAAGAGAACTTGGAGGAAAATCTTTGCCGGATACCAGGATGAGGTATGGGGTGACAAGTCACCTGCTACCGAGGAGGCCCGTACAGAGCTCATGAACGAGATGGAGGCTGGAGTCCAAAGGCCGGGCAATGGACCTGCTGTGAACCGCTTACGAATGTTGCTAGGTCACATGCTACCACCAAGCACAGGCTGACATCGATTCATGGATACCCCCAAATCACCTTACATCGCCTGACGAGTCCCAACTTTTCATGATCATCAGCGCTCTTTCATACGTCCACATGGTGATGGCACTGGCAGGAGCCGACTTGACCAATCCAACACCCAAGCCTCTGTACAAGCCCCTCCAGCCCTCCCTGGCTACGATAGCCTTTCCGGTGCTGTAAACACCCTTGCCATAGACCGGGATCTTCCCACCCAAATACTGAACACGAGTCGGTCCTTGGACCTGCAATCTCTTCCTGATCAAATCCAGTGGGAAGACACCCGTCTTTGCGCATAATCCAGCAAGAATCCCAGCAGTGGCATCTCCAGATCCAAACGGAAGAGACAAGCCTGCCAACGGCGGTCTTAGAGTCTCGTAGGTGCCAAAGAAAAGCCCCATGTACGGCACGACCTGGGTCACGGCAGCAGCAAGTCCCTGGAAAAAGCCCTTGGCCCCTTCCTGCCGCGCTATATCACGAATGCCGCTCCTCAAGCTCTTGTACACCTTCTGAAGTCCTTGAGCAGCAAATCGAGTCCGGAGTAGGTCAAGAGGATAAGTCAAAGTGGTGGCAGTGGCCCCTGCCACCGCGCCAGCAACGAAAGCTTCGGCCTTGTTGGAAAGGTGCAATGGATGCAGGAGATGCGTACACTGGCGGTAGGTAGAAAATTGTACAGCTCCGTAGCTTATGTACAGGAGCTCAGCCGGGATGTTGCCTTTCCAGAAAGCCGTGATACCTTCATTTCGGAGGATGTTCTTGAATGTCTCGACCGTACCGAATCTTGATCTAAGTCTTCGCTTATGGTTTTGAGTATCAAGGGGATCACTCAGCGAGTGAATTTGTAGCTGCAGTCGAATTTTGAGCACGTCCAGGGGAGCGACGCAGAATCTGGAGACCAATCCTGCAGTTGCCCCTGCAGCAACTACCTGAAGTCGCGAACCCTACAGACACAGTGTCATCAGCCTAAAGAGTTCTTTCCCGCTTGAGTTGAAGCCATTATACCTCATCCTTGAGATGGCGTCCACCGCCCGACATCCACACAAAGCTCGCTGCTGCCTACCAGCAGAAGCGAGAGGGAGTGCTGGTTGCATCGGACAAAGTGCGACAGTGAGAACATAAGCATTTGGGCGGGTTGCAATTGCTTTCCGGTTGAAGACGGTCCCCGAAAAAAACGCTGAGCAGCGTAAGCCGGTATGTAGGGCTGATCTGATGTGGCGGTGCAACACAGGATATTGGATTATTGCTTCATCTATTTAGCAGCCCCGTTCATCCCTACTCTACGTCTATATTATTGAATCCCATGTAATTTGCGTTTACACGGCAGCGGATGAGTGAGTCCTCATTCCTCACAAGAGCTGCAACCTTGACCTCGATCTTAATAAATGATGATTCTACAAACGCTCAAGTCCCTCGATTATCTAGCACAACCCCAGTCATTCGTGCATGTCACGTCCAGATGCAATATCATGTGCTGACAGGCTGCGTCTGTGCCTCCGGAGCTGCCATCCCACCTTTGCCCTTGGGTGCAGCTTGGAACTCCGCGAAAAAATCTTCATTATTCTCGAGCTCTTCTTTGACCTAGCCAAATTGTTAGCTCTTCACAAAGGAAATAGCTCATCCGGGAACAGCACTCACAATATCAAGCCCACCCACAAGCTCACCTTGTAAGTAGAGCTGTGGGAAGGTCGGCCAATCCGACCATTCCTTCAGCCCCTGCCTTACATCTTCATCCGCAAGGATACTACACCAAACATCAGCAAGTCCGTCCTCGCAATCCTTCGATCCATCTGAGCCACTCACTTGAAAAACCCATACCTCACCCCTTTCTCCCTCAGCAGCCCCACCAATTGCCGGCTAAACCCACACTGCGGCGTGCTCGGCGTCCCCTTCATGAACAGCATGACCGGTGCCGCCTTGACCAGCTCCCCTAGCCGCTTCTCCAGCTCCTCCTTCTTTCCCGCACCCCCCGACATCTCCGGCGCTGTGGCCGGATCATTTGCCCCCGGCGCATAGCCACTCAAATTCTTCGCCCCGCCCCCATTTTTCGCACCATTCACACCCCCATTTGCCCCTTCTTCCCCTTCGTCCTCCTCCTGCCTCGGCGTCGTCTCCAACGCAGGCGGCAACCCCAATTTCCCCGTATTCCCCCCCTTCCCCGCGTGCTTCTCCACCGCATCCCTCACCTTCGCCGCATCGCTCCCGCTCACACTTTCCAGCACCTTCCCGCCCCGCTGCAGCACGAGGAAGGGAACGGCGGTGACGTCATAGGATTCCGACACATCAGGGACTTCCTCGGCGTCGAGGCTGAGGAAGGAGATGGTGGGGGGGGATTGGGGCGGGTAGCTGGACGCGAGCGTTTCGAGGATGGTGCGCATTTGCTTGCAGGGGGCGGCCCAGGGGGTGTGGAAGGAGATGACCGCGAGGGCTGTGGTGGGGAGGGAGGAGAGGTGGGTGTGGAAGGCGTCGTCGGAGGGGATGTCTGTGATTTGTGACATGGTGGTCGGGTGGGGAGAAGGGGTCAGCGGCGTCTAAGACAGATGGGGTGGGAAGCAGGTCCACTAATTAAGGTCTTGAGGAAATTATGGTGTGGTCTTGAGGAAAGTATGGTGTGAAGCAAGACTGATTGCTCGATGCTGCAAATCCGACCAGACTGTATAATTCCTCAATCGAAATGTAAGTGAATCCGAGCTTCGGAGGGATGGTGCAATGATGACGCAATTTGCACCCGAAGATTTCGCGTCATAAGATTAAGCTCATGGTCCAGGTACGCGCTAGCACTCCGGGAGCCAATCAGCTTTGATATAGAGTTACCGGAAATCGCTGCTCATTGTGTGGTGGTGACACCCCCGAAGCCCCAAAACCATCACAACTGTGGTGGTTAAGTACTCGTTTTTATATACTAAGCGCGCTAACCATCGCTTGTTCCCGCACGAGGTTCTCGATTGCCCCTTTCTCGCTACCACCAAACTGCGCTTGAGTCACCTTCTTCCATGTGCAATGTTCCTAGTCCTTGCCCATGTAGTATGGAAATGTCTCCCTCGATTGAGCGGGTCTGTCGGAAGAGTGAGTCGAATAGACATATACATACATCAGCAAACACAAATGTATGTTTGCAGTCCACCGCTTTATGAGCAGAATCAAAACGTGGATGCCTCTCTTTTCTACACACGAACGCCCTTGCACCAACATGCTGACCCCAATGCTAATATCGAATCGATCAAAGCACCTCGCCCACGATCTTTGCCGCTTCTCTGTATGTTCCCAGAAGTTTCTCACACTTTTCCCTCTCCGCCTTGATGCCATCATCCTCATACAGTAGATCGCCAAAGAGTTCTTCCTTGTACAGCTCGCTGACAAGCTTGTTCTGAACGACATCCTTGCTGTGATTCACTAGGAGGTGCATGACAGCTTTGGGGACTTGATCGGCGGTGGTTTCGCGCACTATGTTGAAGTATGAGGAGATCAGCGCTCGAATGAGATCTGTTTCGAGGGCTTCACGTTCTGTGAGCTCAGGAGGTGGCTCTTGCCCAGGCTAGCGCTATATTAGCCACAGTCGTCGCTCTTCCGCCTTGCGAACACTTACTAAGTGAAACTCGAAGTCGTTATATTCTTTGCCAGGCGGGTCTAGCTCGTAGTCATCTTGGCTGTAATGCGATGTTCGAGGGGAATGGCGCGTGGCATTACGGTGATTGTCTCCTCTCCGCATGCTTTGGCTGAAGCTGGGCTCTGTGTTTTGACTCACATGTCGACTGGCGGTTGCTGCAACGAGAGCAGTCCCACCGACTGCGTTGACGTTGTTCGAGGACTGCATGCCGCCTTCCTTGCCAAAGAAGTAGTTCAGGAAGGAGTCCTTCGTAGCGCCTTGAGCTGCAGCGCCAAACCTTGGTGGAGATGTTGATCTCGAGCCATTGAGAGTTGCAGATATATTGCTCACCCCATTCTCAGCCCCTCGACCTACTGCAGGAGACATACTTCGAGTGCCTTTGGTGTGACCCCGGTGCGGTAACTTGTGCATGCTGTTGACCTCATCCACGGCCTCATCCTCGTCTTCGGGAGTTGCAGCACCGTTGATACCCAGCTCTTTCTGCCTTCGCTTTTCTCTTCTTTTCCTGTCTTCTGCCGCAGCAGCTTTTCGCTCCTTTTCCTGCTTTTGCTGAACGACCGTCGACATTGCTGCTGCTGCACCAAGGAAATTTGGGTGATTCGTATTGATGTATGCGCGTTGTATCGATATCAGAGACTCGACGTATTGTGATGTGGGACCAAGTCGTTCCCGTAAGAGGTCCGAAACTACCTCTATCAATTTTCCCTGCAGACGTGGAAAGCGAGACAACTCGTTTGAACCGCATGTATGGCATATTTTGATGAGTTCCTCGTAGACAAGCTCCACACAACGTTGACTCGGCACTTCTAGCAACTTGATTTGAGGCTTGACCAGCAGGTCAAAGGCTAGTTCGGGGACGAAAAGACTGGGTCGAGGGCCGGTAGAGTTGCGGATGGCTGTCCTTATGTCCTGTACTGAGAGATTATTTGACGGATCAATGGTTTCCAGCGAGTTTCCGAAGACAGAGTTGAAGATGTAGTAAATTCTTGCACCACCGCAGAGTTCTTTGGTCGAGAACTCGGACACCGTTCCGTCGATGGAGTTGATGAATGAAGAGGCGAAGCGGGTCATGAGCTGCAGGATAAGAGACCCACGATGTTCTTTTCCGCTGAACTGTGTATTCCCGTAGCTTGCGAGCTCTTGCTGGGTTTGGCCCATCAGTGTATTTAGCCTCGCTTTGATGTCAGGCAATCGGTCGCGGATGTGAGACATGAGGGTGTTGTTGAGGCTCTTAGCCAAGAATTGAGTACCACAACGAGTGGCCATGTTCCGATATGCTGGATTATGCCTGAAGAAATCTGCCTCATCTTGGAGGGCATCCGCGAGCGATTTGTTGCCTTGAATGTCTTGTTGCGATCTATTGACCACGCCAATGAATCCGAGCTTCAGAGGATAGACTCGTCCAGAAAGTATATCAAGAGCATTTGTGCCATGGTCCATGAGATCAATCTTCGTGAGCACACCAATCGTTCGTTTGCCCATTGGATCGACATAGCGGGCCAACTTCAGGGCCTCTGAATTGACAATGTCGACGTTGGCGGGCGATACGGCCAGTATCAGACTGTTTGGCTTAGCGATGTATTCGGAGATGAGATTCCTTGTCTGCTTTTCGATGTCTGTTGGCTGGTCGCCGATGGGGACCTTGGTCAGGCCCGGGAGGTCGACCAAGGTAAGGCTCAGTACGTGTGGGGAGTAAATTTTCAGATTGATTGGTTGGCGGTTGATTCCTTTGTTGTTGCCTGCAATCCTCGAGGTTTCGTTCTCGATCTCCCTCTTGACTGCCTGAAAGTCACGGAACTTTTGGTTCGGCAGATGGTGAAACTCGCCCCATTCCCCTTGACCGGCAACGCTTGCCGCTGTGTGAGGTTCATGGATGTCATCACTGTCTGGTTTATCGTTTCGTTCGCTCGGCACGTTGATGAGTTGTAGGATCAGGGGTCGTCTGGTGACTATTCCACTGCCACGAGGTAGGAAATCCCGGCCAACAATGTTCTCGAGTACGGATGATTTCCCGGATGATTGAGAGCCAACAACGACCTGAGAGCATGATTAGCACTCAAAGCTCCATGCGCCGCAAGGATGAATGCGAGGAGAACCGACGATCTGAGGCAGATYAAGAGAGTCGTTGCCGATGGTATTGAAGACGAGGTCTTGCAACTTATTCACCACGCCAAGCAAGTCCTCCCCGAGAGACGCCATGATCCAAAAGCGTGTCCTGTGAAAATGGCAGCTCGGGGAGCTCTGTGAAGAGGATGCCTTGAAGCCCGCGTCTCCGCGCTGGTCAGGAGATCAAAATGTCGTGCAGGTGATTGCGTACATAGGGTAGATAGATCCTAGGCGCGCTGGCGAAGTAGACTCAGTAGAGCACCTGCTCCCTATATTTGCCCAATTTTCCGTAGTAATAGACGCGATTGGGGTGATTGGGCGCTGTTCTCCAAGATTGTGGTCGGATTCGAGTGGGAAATCAAGTCCAAGTCCGAGTAAATAGAATTTTGGAGGCCTCAAAACTTCGCAGGCTGGTATATGAAATATGCTGTCCGCCTTTTTGGACCGTTCTTTCCCGCCCCCGCAATCTTCAAACTGCGTCATCTCCCCTCGACCGCTCTCCAACTCTTCAACAATTCAAACAGGAGTCGCAAAGATGAAGTTCGTGCCAACTAGTCTGTTTTTGTTGAACGCTTGGTGCTTGGTCGGGAGATCGAGTGTCTCCCATGATGACTATGAACATCAGAGCCCACTCATTTGGGCTGTGATCGATAAAACGTCCAACGTCCGTGAGGCGTAAGCCAAGCACACCTGTTCCCACCACGATCAATCCCCCGCAGTATTGACCATCCGCAGTCTCAAAGACGCAGAGCTGATTCCTGACGGTAAGTAAATAAGCTAATTGTCCACCAGATGAAGCACAATTGTAACACTCCTGATCTTTATCCCCTGTCCTACCTCCTCTAGGATCGCGCGTCTTCCGGCTACACATGACACTTCAATTCTTTTGTTTCTCGTCAAAGTCTGACTGAAGGATCCCCCTAGTCTTTGACGATTTTGTACCATCCTTTTCATTGGAGCCGTACTATCCCAAGAAGCAAAAAGCTGTCGTTTTAGGCAACCACCTGAAGCCCAAGCACGTGAAACACACGCCTGATATTTACGTGGATGTCACGCAGCCTTCCAATACTACCTACACGCTCGTCCTGTCGGATCCTGATGCCCTTTCTCGTGCCAACCCCGTCAAGGCACAGATGTGCCATTGGATCGTCACCAATCTTACCATTCCTGTGCCGGCTGATGGGGACGATGGATTCCTGGAGCTGAACATCGGGCGGAACAAACCTCCTCACGTGGTCGAATTGGAGGCCTACTTTCCACCCTCTCCGCCTCCAAAGACTGGCCTCCATCGCTACGTGTTCGCTCTATTGGCTTCCAAGCCCAACTCTACGGCGCCTGCGATTCCTAAGAAGCCGAAGGATCGACCACGCTGGGGATATGGTAAGGTAGGAGCGGGGATCCGCGAATGGGCCGCGGAGAACGAGCTTGACATCGTCGGTGAGCATTCATTGTAAAGCCATATCCACCTGCTTGCTGAATTGAGAACAAGGGGCAAATTTCTTTTACTCCCAAAACAAGAAACAGTAAGGTGGAGTGGTGTTTCCACATCTTGGAGCAAGTCGCGGGTAGTTGAGTCTTACCTGCCTATCGCCTAAAAGTATTCTCGTCAAAAGCTAGACGAAGTGTGCGTTACACGTTCTCAATACAAGACAAGTACTCCTCACAGGGTGAAGTTTAAAACCAGTGATCTCACTGTCATCGTCTTTGCGGAAGTCATTTGCTTTCCTCGGTTGAGCACCTTGCCTTCCTTCAAACCTTACCCATCTGAGTGCGCTATCGAGGGTGCAGGATCTGTCAGTCCGAATGATTGTGGAGCTTTCACTTCCATCCAACAAGGATTCAAAGGCCTCCAAATGTGTCCTGGTAGACGATTAGAACTAAGACACGTTGGGAGCAACCTTCAGGTTTTCGTGCACACAACTGCTCATCCATATCGCTGGAAAATCCAACGCCTCCGATATGTTAATTCGTATGCACCAGGAGAGACAGGGTCGGTCACCGGGATCAGATCGATCCAAACCTGAAAATGAAAAATTCACGCCTCCTTTATCAATCAACAATTGGGGTTACGAAAGTATCAATTCTGCAAATTCTCAAGGGTGGGCGCCAGCACCTCTTCGAGGACGCTGCAAAGCATGTCTATAAAATACATCTATGTCTTCCTGCTGACTGCATTCGAGTTCAATCAACCCCTGTCAGGGCTAATGATCATCCGAAGTTCCAGTCGAGAACAACCTTGAGCATGGACGAATTGTAACGCCCCCTCTTGTGAATCTGAGGCTTTGGGGCAGGTAGGTCCATGTAAGGATATCTCAAAGGATCTATGCCCATGGATGAACAGACGCCAGGGGCGGAGGGAACGAGCGGTCACTTTACTGGAGCGCCGCCAGATTCTAAAGAGCAACACGAAGTTTCTCCACTTTGTGATGGCGACATAAGTGAAAGAGCAATTGCCGATGGTCAATGCGTGCCAAGTCTTGAGTGCGTGTCTTCGGAAGCGTACTGGGCAACACCAAGGAAGATTTGATTCTTGTGAGCGAAAGGTTCAGCGGTGAGGAACTATTTTTCGGATTGCGGAGAGCGGAGTCCAAAGGCGGTTCCTTGTATTTCATTTTCAACATCAGAAGTTCAAGCTGCGTTGTAAACCACCATTCTCCACTCAATTGCTTTTGAGCAGCTGTCAATGCAGATCTTTGGCCATTGTGAGGATCTGAACAGGAGCCAGGGCCTGAGCAACCTTTAAAGGATATTGGTTTTGGTTCAGCCACCCCTCAGCGAAGCGGTCAGAAATTAGACACCTAATCACCAGTCGAGCAACGATTTGACGAAGCGATGATCAATATCTGAATACTGCGCTATTGTCCCAGAAGTCTCTGATCGACGCGAAATGTGTTCAAGCATAACGTGTTTCTCTGGTGTCCTTGTGCCTGTTTTTGCTGGCTGTCCACCTTAGGCTTTTGCTTTCCGAGGCAAGGTCAACATATGAGGTGAAGTGACCAATGGAGTGCGAAACAAGGGTTGTACTATTTTAAGTCACGTATTGTTCAAAATGTCGCGAAGGATGAATCCAGGCAGCCAAGACCAAAATTCCTCCTCGTTATCACTGATCCTCGTTCGTAGGGACGGTAGCTTCCAAAGCTGTGCAAGTATGCTCACCCTCGCCATCGAGTCCATACCCAGCGAGAGTAGATCACTATTAGGATGTGTCCTTAGCAATTCGCCTAAACCATCTGGCGAAAGCGCCATCTCATTGCAGATCGTTCGGGAAATAGCCTCCTTCTCCTCACGAGACATTCTGGATTCAACATTGGCGGGTTGAGTAGACCCATGTACGGTTGTGGGAGATGCTTGAGACTCGGTAGAAGGGAAGAAGAGAGGCCAGTCATTCGGCACGACTCTCACATACTTAAACTTTTGTCTGTCGGATCGGATTTGCCTATAGCCATCTTCGAGCTTCGGATACCGAAATGGACGGGGTAAGGGATGCTGTGAAAGATCAACCCAGGTATCGCATTTCATGCTGATTGTGATGTTAGACGCCTCCTTGAAGCATGGATGTCAGATCACTCAGTACCATACATTACCCCCAGCTTCATGCTTTACTAGGCTGCGACCCTTACAGCCCGGCCGCGGACAAGCGCTCAGCCGGGTGACCTTGTACATGCCGATGACAAAGGCCATCGTGATACTCATGCCCGGCATCAGCATTTGACATTCGTCATGCTCGAATACGTAACAGGTATCGGTTGCACTGAACAATTCGTACTCCCCCGCAAGAACCTTGTCATGGCCGGGACTGCCTTTGAAGTGATCTTGAATGATGGCGTACAATTTCTACAGAAATGTTAGTGTGTATAGAAAGGCTCTTTGGGTTCTATTCAGGACCCCGTGATTGTACTCCGAAGGTACGGGAAGACGTCGTCCGAGGGCATCCTCGAATCGTACAGGGGCCTGAAACCACGTGTGACGGGTATCTATTGAGGCTACGCTGGCTTGCTGAGCAACGAGTAGATTAATGATGAGCAGATTGGTTGACCACACGTTTTGGACAAGAGTGGAGATAGCCTTGAGCGGAGCCACCACTCCCCTTGAAGGGCGTCAGAATTCTGATTTGGTCGTTTAAAAAAAAAAAAAAAAAAACCCCCCCCAAGGCAATACACACCCACTGATGAGCTGTACGATGGTCTCCAGCGAAGTAGAAGTCTGTGTCAGCCGTGAGCTCTGTGCTTGAAGGGCTAGCGTGGTCTCCGATGCACGTTGTCGAGATTCTACGATCTCATCTTCTAGCATTTTGGCGCTTTCACGGCTCTGACGAGTCGTGGTCAATGAGGCAGCTCTGCTAGGGAGTCAATGTCGTCCCTTTGCGATGTCATGGGCAAGCATGAAACGCACAAATTCAGCGTGGCCAAGCGCATATTCAGGAAGCCCACATGAGCCATCAAGTAGGCCCGTAGATTGCGGACCTCATCCTGCATAGTCAAGCCCCACTGCAGCTCGCGTGTCCAAAGCTTGCCTATGTCGCGGGCCTTACTTTTCTGGCTGCGCTCCAAGGAATCGTATTTCTTCAGCTTCGTGTGAAACTCTTGCAGGGTGTAGCGGCACGACAGTGCTGCGACTTTAAGCCCGTTCACCGTCAATTCTTCACCTGCCGCTGGTTGCAGGTGTTCGACGGCATCGAGTGCACGTTCTAGACCTTCTAGTTCGAGCTGCAGCTCGCAATACTCGGCAACAGAAGAGCTACTCAAGGCAGTCACAATCTTCTTTATGAGAAGGGTAGTGGCAATGAAATCGCCGACCGAGAAGCCGAATGACATCGAGAATTAAATATATATTAGATTCATGACTGGATGAATTGAAGGAGAGAAATCTATCTGCAGTGATGACCCTTAGTGTACTCAGATGTACCAAAGGGTGATGATATCTACAGTGGGAAATGAGTGTTTATGCATACCTCGTGGGAGCCGCAATAACACTCCACGCTGGATGCTGACAAGAAATCTGATATTCTTGCAGGCAAGGGACAGAGATGTTGGAAAAACACTTCAGGACTGGAAGCCAGCCTTGTCTTGCCCCATCCAAAGGCATCAACCCGAATCGAGGCTAGACTGAGATACGGTGATACACTCGTTCTTCGCGCCTGCCCTGAGCCTGGACGGAAATATGAAAATCAAGGATGTGGGTTTAGGGTCGTGTTCGTTACTAGCAATTTAGCTTCTGAAGTGATGGAACACTCGGTCTTTACGAGATGATCTCAAAAATTGCCGTTTTGCCCTTACTCCATGTCTGATATTTTCTTGCCCTTGGCATGGCGGACTTGTTCGGGAGAAGGAGAGGGGAAGCGAATGGAACGACGAGGGCAATGGATGCCACATTTCTGAAGCAGGGATCAACGGAGGGGGAGGTTCAGAACGGTATCAAGAATCTGTCAAGTGAGGACCAGGCAATAGTAAGTCGAGGCGAAGCAGTGGTGCTTGATAAAGTTCATCTCATCTATATAAATCGTGCCATTGCGTCTCAACTTCCGTCCCAAAAAGAAGAACGATGTTTTTGCGCTGCTTCGTTATCATTACAATTGACCGTCATCGCCCGCATGAAGCTGAGGTCGGAAAGGACTGGGGTATCACTCAAGAAATAAAAGGAAAATGGAAAAGGGTGCGTCGTCATGGGAGCCACTCCTCTCCTAGACACCACCGCCAAGCACATTATATCAACCCCCTGATGACCTTTATCCTTCGCCGGTCCATATGCGTCTTTCCAACATTACTTCAGTATCGAAGAGGTGAGACATGTTGACTCTTTGTCGACAAAAGAAAAACATTTTACATATCAGGGGACGAAAGGGAACATGAACCATCACACCTGCTCCAGTGGGGGGAGTACAATGCTTTCGACCCGCATGGGTAGAGTGTCAATCATAGACCCTCGTACTCAACCTCGCCCTCAGCATCCTCGTCGTCGTCCTCCTCTTTGATGATCCGTCCGCGTGTCCGCCTCTCGCTTCTCCTCGTACCAACAGCGGGCGCAGGCCCGCTAACTCTACCTCGTGCAGCAGACTTGCGGCCGCCGCCTCTGGTAGCCCTTCCAGTGTGGCTCGAGCTCGATCCCTTTTTGCCCTCACAGCCCATGATCTGCCATTCTCCTCCAGTCCTATTATTGCGGGTAAGGAGGTGGTGCTGCAGAAGCCAGCCCTTCAAGGTCTCGTCTTCTCGCTCACAGCCTGCAGAGACAACAAGGTCCTTCTCCATGTGCTTGCCGATGTGCTCGAGACGGGCGTCCCAACTCTCGAAACCATCCCCGTCGTGGTCATGGCAGTATGGGCAGATCAAATGCTCCGGTGCGGGCAGTTCGCGAACGGTTTGGTGACAATCATTTTGAATCCTTTGCTCCAAATTGGTTATTGCGAGCTTGTCTGGTACAGTGTTAGAGGCAGTGCGCCCAGTGGTGCCAGTGGTCGTGGTATGGAACGTGTTGGGAGCAGTCAAAGATGGGTCCTTGATATCCTCATCCCGATCACCCGCACGAGCATTCGCGGGATTGAAGATGTTTCCGGTCGCTGAGGTTGGAAATTTGTCTTCCGCGGGGTAGATCTCGGTATGCATGCGACGCACATGTTGAGTGAAGAGATCTTTGCGGTCGAATTCGTGTCGGGAAGTGGATTGGGCCCCTCCAGAGCCTCCACCGGGATTGGCGCATCTGCCCAGGTCACATTTCCAGACTTCCAGATGGAGATGCTGAACGCGAACGTGGCGTGCCCACTCGTTTTTGGAGCCGAAGTTTTGTCGGCAGCCATAGCGTGCGAAGATGCAGATGAAAGGACGAGTGTGGTTTGTAAGCATGTGTTTGTTCAAAGTTGCGTCGGACGTAAATCGCAACTGGGGACAATGACGGCAAATTTTGGCTGCGCCGGCATCTCCAGCCCGGGGAGCCGAAGGAAATTGCGGTCGGCGAGGAGGACTGCCGTGGCCAAGGGAGGAGATGGAAGGTAAAGTGGTCTGAACTTGGCGGTGGGTCTTGTTGATGCGGCTTTCGTGAGGGAGAGGAATCATTTGGTTGGGATTTGGCGCGGCGTTGTAGCGCTCACGGACGTTGCCACAGTTGCTAGCACGTCGAGAGCTTCGTGGGGATGCATGAGCTGGATTCTTCGACGGAACGACGCTGGCTTGGGGATACTCCTCATCGTCATCGCCATCAGCATCCTCTTCGAACATGGCTTCATCTTCGTCGGTAGGATCCGCGTTGGCCGGCCCACGTCCATGAGGAAACACAACGTTTGGATCTACTGCTCCTTGTCCTGTAGTCGTACCATAGCTGGCCTCGGGTCCAAAGTCGCCATACGGGAAGCCTTCTGTCCAGATATTTTCCTCATGGCCTGACTCACGGGATCCATGAACTCCCGTGGTTCCGCGAAATCCTTGATCCTGGTATGGCTGGATTTTGTGGAGTGCTTGAGGATTGCCGCCGCCGATCCAGAGCTCAGATTTGTATTCTGGAAATTGTGTTGGGAAGCTAGTCATGGAACTGGATGGCTGACTTGCCCAAGGAGACGGGGAAGGGACGACATTGCACTCAACATCGGAGTGGCCCCCTGGGGTTAGAGGGCTCATGGAACTGATGGTTGAGGAACAGTCGAGTTCGTTTGTGGCTGCACAACTGTGCCATGCAGGAGGATGAGTAGCGGTAACCTCATGGATAGGATGACCCAGGGAATGCAGAGTCTGGCCTTGTGAATAAAAGGAATGACCTGAGTCACGATATTGCTCGTTAGAATCTGGTGTTTCGTGGCTCCAGCCTTTTGGGGCAGCGATGGGGCTGTGATAATGCCGCGGTAGATGCTGTCGGTTGAGCGGCTGCAAATCCAATGATGATAGCGATAGCTTGTACGGGTTGGGAGAGTCTTCAGTACCATAGATGCGGGGCATGATGTTGTCGTCAGGTCCATGCAGAGGCAAGATGCCAAGTTCAAAGTCGTCGGTGGAAGGAGGAATCCATTTTGGACTGCTCTCGTAATACTCAATCGCTTGCTGATCACGGACTGATTGACTGAGGTGCATTACAGGGGATGCTGTGGAGCCTCCTTTTAAGGCACGGTCCAATCCTAATGACCTACGAGCAGCCTAGGCTGGATTATAGTTAATAGCAGCGAGGCAGCGTCGGAGTTCCAATCGGCGGACAGGGGATCTTGTGAGTTGTTCGATACTGTCAGCAAGTAAGAAAGCACTGTATTGCGAGACAGGTGGAATTCGGCAGCGATTTCAAGTCCCAATGGTAAATCTCCAGACTCCTATTTAGAGCAGGATTCTCAATGACGATAGAATCGTTTGGGCCAAAGCTTGTTAGAGGATGAGTGGGTGAGGCTTAGCAACGTCCGGCTTTCCGCAGGGCGTCCTAGCTTTTGCACTCGAGAGAAAAGATGTTGCCACACTTTATATTCTTAATACTCCTTAGTTTGTTCTACCAGAGCATCAAGTACCACGAGTACATTGGTCAATCCGAAGCGTTTGGGGGAGCCGCACTAGAGATGCGTGAGGAAATCTCGGTGTGAGGTACAAGAAATTAGAGAAGTCAAATAATCTATGCTTGGACGGGCCGGTGAGTGGATTTAGCCAACTGTGTGGATGACAGGTTCGTAGGGCCAACTGCGACAGGGATTGTATATGAGATCAAGGATTCGATAGGAGACACACGCTCGGATCGCGGGAAATTTGCGTCGATCGCAAAATAACGTGGCAGCGGTCTCGAAGTAACAAGGGGAGATCGATAATGATTTGGGGGATTCTCCCCAATATTGCTCTCTTTGCGAAATCACACAATGATCGGACGGAACACGATTGACAAACCAGGTTCATGCTATACGCGCTCTCTTACAAATGAAAGGGCGCAGGGCTGCACCTCGCAGGCACACAGTAGGAAAGCTTGGATGTGGAGAATAGGGAGACGCAGGAGAAGCGGCACGTCAGCTGAGAGGGGTCGCACTACTCGGCAGTCCCCTGCTCAAGTCCCGAGCGGAAGAGTCAGAGGCAGTGCCCTAATAGATAGGCAGAAGTACTAGTCTATCGAGTCGGATCGAGGACGTGGTCGAGTACGGTTTAGCTACAGGAGCTGAATGGCCTGGAGGGTGAAGGAAAGTGTCGATCCATTGCGCCAAAGGCCGAGAATTGGAGCCATGTTCCGGCGTTCCAACGCATTTCGACAGTCGCAGGATGTTGAGCAGCAGCTGATGAGCGGACTGTTTGGTGCCAATACTACGTGGAGGAGGAGATGAGGCCTGATGGAGTATAGTGCTGCCAAGGGATTGCGGCTCTGCGATATACCCCCATAGAAAAAGGGCGTGGCGCTAGTCCTATTCGAGAGGGGCTTGCATGCGGGATTTGCCTGAAATACGCCTGAGTGCAGAAGCGGAGGTACAAACCCAAGTACTAAGGCTGAACTGCACGGCAAGGTTGTCTCCCCATCAATCAAGGGTCAGATTGCTACTATTTCCTTCTCTGAGTGCGTCTCGTCTACGGTCAATGTGACGAAGATCATGAAAGAGGATGCATTCCTTGACTTTTAAGCGCCTGCAACGCTGTGTACGTATGTATGCCTCGCATGATGTTGCATTCACACCGACAATGTGCCACTAATTGTGTGGTCTCTGTACGGAGTACATCCGTAACGTCGAGTACGAGAAAGCGTCACTTTCTTTCTGCATACCGTGACCCGTCCTGCCGGGCGCACACTGCCCTACAAGAACAGTCATAATAGCTATCTGCGGGGTGACGCGGAGCAAGCCACGTCAGTCGCGATACCACCAACGCTCTGGTTGCGAGCTGAAAGCTTGGAGTGACTCATACTGTTCACAGATCGATCTCGTGACGGTGCAAAGTAGGTTGGGTAGTCTGGTCCAAGGTATCTGTGACAGAAGTCAGTGACAGTTGAACTCATCTCGGCCATCCCGCCCGGCTGATTCCTAATGACGCAAAATCTCTGCGCCAGTCCAGGGATGGGCTAGATGAATGGTAGTTCGAGCATCATCTGTGGCTGTGGACCCAATAGTATGGTGCTAATGCTCCGAAGTCTTATGCCTCCATTCCAGACCTTTATTCTCTTGTGGCTGATATCTACGATCGTCAGAATTCCTCAGAGGAATAATCTAGAAGATGCTGCGCAAAGTGCCTCGACACCCGATGAAACTCATTACCACGCCGGCTTTCAAATAACCATGTTGTTCGGAATTTGATAGGCCCAGTATTTTCCAAATCTGCTTCCAAGTCACCTGCAGCAAATCGATTCATAATTTTTCCTCGTATCATGATCTGGAATTCGGTGGGATCAGAAGTCTTGATTGAACAAAGCTTCAGCGCCGCAGCGGCGTATTTTGCAAAATCTCCTGCATATGCAGTGAGACAAACCGTTTCAATTCTCAGATCAGTGCCGCAAACCGCTTCAGCTTCGCCCGTGAGGTCTCGAAACCCTTGGCTTGACACCAATTATTTACGTGGATGTGATGAACGTGCGTGGTCGAGAACAGTGGCTCTGTTTTGGGTAACCTGGCCGATCACCTGGGGGATGTGATTTGCCCCAAGTCTCGAACGAGACGCAAGTTGACAGCGCCCGGTTGATACCAGTCTTGAAACCTTTGAAACGGAGTCCACATACAATTAAGGGCAGCGGTTGAATTGTACACGGTGACTTGACGCAAGAGCGTTGGACGCTGATCAGGCCCCGGACCCACACTCCCCCCCCCCTCTTCTCCAACCAACTCCTGGAGATGAAGCGGCAGGCAGATTGATGCAAACCGCAGCCGATTGTGCTGATGTCTGCCAAACCTTGTCCCTTGAACCTCACATCTGCCGCCGAGGAAAGGAAAGAACCTTCCATCGAAGCGAACCATGGTGTCGGGTCATCGTAACCATTCCCTCGGGTCTGACGATTGGCATTGGGACTGGACAACTTAGCTTAGGACGGTCTATTTACGCCCTTGTCGGAACGGACGTATCAGAGATCGGATATTTAAGGTCGTAGCGAGGTGTGACCGGTACGAGTCTACACATAATGAGGCACTGGAGGCCCCAGTGTAGATCAATTACTATTTCCAGGCGTTTTTGTCAGCATCCGCTCTACCCCTGGAAACAACCTCGCCAATCGGTGAAGGGAAACCCCAAATGTAGGAGGGAGGTAATATAGACGCCGGCTTCGAAGGCCCGATGTCCCGCATTCGACCAATGTTCTCTCGCTTAAAAAGGTCCCCTATTGGAGAACGCTATACGAAGCACTCTTCCCAGAGCCCCAAATTGGTCCATAGCCACCCTCTTTTTCTGCAACAGGTACGGTGAGAATAGACGCTGAAGGATTACGATGAATAGCCCGCAAGGAGTGCCTGGAACGCTCATGTTCTTTCCATCTATGCCGGACCCCTGCTTGAACGTGGCAGCCATGATCTGACGTGCCGTGTTCTGTCTTTAGATTCGATGCTGCATCTCCAGATACGAGTATCAAGGTACTTACACTGCATGGGCAGCCAACATCTACAATCTGGCACGAACGCCTCGCCCCCAAGCCATCCCTCCATACAAGAACACGATCTCTGCTGGTCGCTGGATCGGGTAATGAGATCGATTGGAAACACTCCTGAGCATCTGGCAGACAGCCAAAGGGGCTGTCTCCTGTGACAGAAGTTCGCATTACAGACGTAACTATTGGCTGCAATTTTCCAACGTGGTATTATGCTCCGAGTCCACGTGACGAGCCGGATCCGCCCCCTGCATACTGAGCCATCCCACACCCTGCAGCAGCAGTCTTGAGGTCCCAGTGTGAATCAACGGAACGCCCTTTGAGGACGATCAGAAGACCTGACGCCCGAACCGTGGTTACACCGTCCAAGCACAGCCATGCGCGCGGCGAGCGGACGACGAACGAATGACCGAAGAGCACATATCATGCATCTCGTGAGCCCGTCCCATGCCAGAGGCTGATCCCCGATGCGAATCGATGTCGCATTCTATCCGTCCCAAAATAGAGGTCTCAAGCCGAAGTACCTACGTCTCCAAAGGACTCCTGTATCTTATGTCCAGATAGCCGATGCACAAAGGTATTGTGTACCTGGTCACCAGCTACCCGTACTCATGATGCTGCAACCAGATCAAGCGTTGTGGATGCGCCTTGCAGGCTCAGGCTTCTCCGCACGAGATGTATACTCCCTGAGCTGCTGTCTCTCAAGTCTATGTTTAGAATTCTTGCATTCATGAACCGCGCCGCGAGATGGGTTTGCATCAATTACACCACAATTCTCGACCCAAAAGAAACGAGGGTGACCATCGATACGATGAGAGGGCCGCAAATACCCAGAACGGAGACTGCAGGAACACGATTCGAGTCCCCCCCCGGAGCAAGGCGGAGTACTAAATATAGTAAATAAATTGAGCAGCGGGCTGAGGAACAGGTACCACAGAGCATCTGGATACGTGAAAGAGGTATTCAGCAAGTCCCACTAGCTGTGGCAATCAAACCAGTTATGCGACACTTCAGCACGCAGCGTCCGGCGACGGCAAATAGTAACAATGCCAATGAAACGGAGGATGACTTGATAAAGCAATCATGAGAGGAGCATGCTACTGCTTGAAAATCATTCCAGTGAAGAGACTCGCCGAGCTATCAAAACTCCCGAGTGAAAAAGCTTTCCACGGCCGTGACTTCCATTGCCGTCTTGTAGGGGACGAGCAGAGGAAGAAAAGAAGCAGACAGAACAGACACCCCCTACCGCCAAAGCGCATAGAGTATGCCGTGCATTACCACCATGAATCTTCCTCCTGCGGAACCCCTCCCATACTCCGAATGAAGGTGCCGAATCCTCACAAGATCCGTTCTCTGTGTGTTGATCCACGCTTCTTTGCCTCTTGATGCCATTCCTTGCCTAAGACTGCAAGCTCTGCATACCCATAGTCTCCTTATTCGTACGCCCGAGACCCTCCGATGTTGTGAAGGAGCGGGGGCTCTAGCAACAATCTTCACAGCACTCGCAACAGTCGGCGCAGCATTCGCACCCTTCCTCGGCGACGAAACAACAGCAGAGGGCTGCGAGACTGTTGAGTAGAATCGTCAGCAAATGGTCATGCTAAGCCTGCGCGATAGAAACCAATCCAAGCAGAATCCAGCACTGCGCTTTCGCTGGCCTCACCATCCTCCTTTGCCATCCAACACAACCCCATTCTCCAGGATTCTGCCACCTGTTCTCCCCTCTCTTCGGTTTGCAAGACCGCCTTCTCATCGTCACCTTCTGCGCACGCGCCGATTGATTCATTCTCGCAAATAATGTGATACGTTCGCGCAATTCTGAACCATCATGTACCAAGACCACGTGCTCCTACCTCCTTTTCTTACCCACCAAACTTTCTCCGAAACCTTCACACATCCGTATACCCGAACATCGCCCCAAAAGCAAAAGAAACAAAGAGATCCTGGAAGAACACCTACCAAGCAGTCAAGCAACCCCGATCCTTCTTCTGCTTCACCACCACCTGCTGCGGGGGCCCCTGCTGATACTGCATGGGTGGCCCCTGGTTGTAGCCCTGCGGGGGCCCATAGCCCTGATTGTAGCCCTGCGGAGGACCGTACGATTGCTGCGGGTACTGGGGACCGCCTTGGTTGTAGTAGCCTTGGCTCGCCATTGTTGTTTTGTTGGATGAGATTTGAGTGGGTGAAGGGACTTTGGTGAATTCACGTGGAGAGGAAGGGCGTTGCGTTCAAGCGGTGGGGCTCGGAGGTGAATTTGTTCTGGGGAGTAGAACATGGGAGTGTTAGCGATGGCTTGCGCAGAGGTTGAAAAGGGTGGGGGGGGAGGTGGGTTGATGGTGGGTATTGTGAAGGATGATGGCTTGTAGACGTTGTAGTACAGAAGAGTGAGCGCCACGTACGTTGTCCTTAACGGCGGCTCTGATTCTTCTCCTCAGCGATAGCGCCTTTTCGAATCAGTGAAAGTTTTCTCTTTGACGAGGTGATCAGTAAAGAGTGATGTGGAGCTGTTGATGTCGATGATGAGGATGCCAAGGTTGTGGATGAGGTGTCGTACTCGATGAAGAAGAGATTTCATTAGCGTTGGTCCTTTGTTCCTCCTACTAATATTCCCGGGGGGGGGTGGGCTGGGGCAGTGGCTGAGCCCGTTTTACCCGTGAAGGCAAAGGCAATCTCGGGTTAGTAAATCGCGTAAAGTGGATCGCCTGACAGCCTGATTGGCTCTGGATTAATGAGCGCTGGGTATGGAAAGCTTGGTTGGCGCAAAGAGTCTCAGGCCTCAGGACAAGCCAGTGATGCAGTAGTTGTTACTTACAAGTTACATTTACAGTGTAATTTGTAGGTAAAAACGCTGTAAGTACGGTCCTGGAGTAATTACAGAAACACGTAACCCGGATTAATATTTTTCCGGTGCGAAGAGCTTAAAGAGCTTGAAAAGCTCTTAATAGCTTTACCTTATATATATACTTTAAGCTATATAAAGCTATTATAAGCTTTACGATCGATTTAATAAGTATTATAAACGAAACGGTAACGTTATAAACCGAAATAAAAGAATATAGGTATTGCGAAATAAAGGGTAAGGAAAAATCTATAAAGCAATCTTTAAGCCGTAAGATTAAACTCCTATTCCTTAATATAAAAAGACTTCTTTACGTTTTATTTAAACCATTATAATTATTTATATTCTTTTAGACTATTATATATACTTGATCTTCTTTAAATCTATATTTTTCACTATTAAAACTAATCCTTAAAGTCTCTTATTACTTTTAAAATAAACCGCCCCGAAAACTTAATATTCATTTATTTCTTTTATTTATATAAGGAGGAAAAGGTCCTAAATAGGCCTAAAAGGATACGAAACGGTAGCTATAAGGCTACGTAATATATTATATACCTCGATGCCGTTATTAAATAAATTTTTAACGATCTTAAGGAAGACTTTATCGATTTCTGCTTCGTAAAATTAAACGGTTTACGACGTACGCGATACCGTCGAGCTATACCCTTTATTAAATCGATACGAGGAGTAGCTAAGGATCTCCTAAAGTATCTCGCGAAGTATAAGTTTATCGATTTAAAAATAAAGTAAGGGATTATCGTCTTTAGTAGAAAACCTAACGGAGAAATCCAAAACTACCCTCCTAAGCAGATTACCTTTAAAATAAATACGAGTCGTCGTTTTATTAATAGTTAAATAAAGGAATTTAAGCGTAATTTCTTTCGTTTTATCGTCGGCTATAATATCGCATTTATTAAAGCAAATTACTTTTTAATAAAAGAATTCTACTTTAAATAAATCGGTTTTAAACCCCCTTCGAGGATAGTCCTTAGCGGACGTCTCTTAAGACTCGAAAAAAAGGCTATTTAGGAAAAGAATATAAATATACTCGCTTTAGAATATAGTGGCACTCTTATTTATAACGGATAAAATAATAAGAAACGGGAGTATTTAATATCTTTTATGCTTTTTACCCGTTATTATTTAATTTTTTTACGCTATTACGATAATAACGCGGTATCTAGAACCGGATAGCTAGCTTACGAACAGATTTTCGAAGTTTTTAATTAACTAAAAAAGCAGAAGATCAATATATATAGTATATATATAGACGATAGCCCTAATTAAATACGTAATTCAACTTTTATAATTATATAAATACCCCAGATTACGCTCCGGTAATTAATAAAGCCTTAATTTAAATAATAAACGAAAAAAATTTGAATATATAAATATATATATTATAGAAACGACGTTTACTATTTATAGCAATTTAACCTTAGCTTCTTGGAAAATCTTTTTATTTCTTTATTATAAAAAAAGCTTATTTTATTACCAAAAATGGCCCGCCTAAAATCTTTTTAAACGCTTAAATATTCCAGGAAGTTGGGGGATATTGGACTTTTTAGATATTTAGCTAATTTCTTTTACTTAGGCTAAAGCCCGTCGACTATTAAGTATTATATATCTAAAGGTAATAACGATATTATATTAAGCCTATTAAATTAACCTTATTGTTAAAAGCTTCCTTATTAATACTTTTATAATGGAAAATACCGACGTTAAAATGGGTATTTTAGTCAGATTTTTTAAAAATTACGACCGCATTATGGCTATATTATATTAAGAAATATAAATAATAGGCCAAAAAAGGCTATATTTATTACGTCCGGTATTAACGAGGTAAACCTTTTATTTTTAGGCTTATCGGAGACTAAATAAAGTAAAGACTTCTTTACGAACTTTGCTTATCCGCCGATATCGCGATATTTTTAGGACCCTGGATAATTAAGACTAAAATAAAGTAAAAAATATAAAGAATACGCTAAGGATTATTAAAAGTAAAGACTTTTAGCGTCGCTTATACCTTATATAACGTATCTTTAAACCTTTCGTTATCGCCGCCCTTATTTTTTAATAATATACGACGCGTTTAAATTACGTTTTTCTAAATTTAGGCAAGCTTTATATAAAATATTAGCTTCTTTGTAAAAGCAGTAATTACGATAAAAATAGATTTTATTACGATATATTAATAATTTCGTTAAAAAAACGATAAAAGGTCGCTAATTAAAACTTATTTATTACCGCTATTATTTTAAACTTTTTTATCGGCTAATAACGTCTTTATTTCTCGTATTTAATACCTAAATAGCAATATAACGGTATCTATAATATATTAAATCGAATATATAGAAGGATCTTTAAAGAAAAGGTACCGGGTAGCTTGCTTAAAGATTATATAAACTATCGCCGTTATTAAAAACTCTTTATTATCCGTAATTTTAAATTATAATACTTTATTAATAAAGTATATTTACTAAGGTAATTATTAAATCCGGTAACCGTTTAACTCTATCTTAACGATAAGGAAATATTACTCGTTAAACTTACTTTAAAAATCTTTTCGTATATCCTTATTTCGGCTAATTTAAAGCGTTTTTTCTCGTATTAATTAGAGATCGAAAACGTTAAAAGGATCCGTTTATACCGCAATAAAATAACCGATCTCGTAATAATCGCTTTAAATATTATTTTAATATATATAAAGAACCGCAAACAAAAATACGGCTCGAAGGATTATATTAATAATTTATTCTTTTCGTTAAAGCTTTAATACGTTATTAGCGATAACGTCGACGACGATTTAGCTTTTATAGTACTTAATCCCAGTACCCTTGATAACGAGGCTTATTCTCGTCGGTAACTATATAGTATTAACGATATTATCGATACCGTTATCGATTTAAACGGATTAACGGATCCAATACTAATAGGCCTTATCCCTTTTTCCATTCTTTTTAATACGGGATCGAGCTCCGAAATAATTACTAGTTTAAATAAGTATATAAATTAACTATAAGTTATAGGAACCAGCATAATAAAAGCTGAAACTAAGTATTATACGGCGTTATTAAACTTTCTTAGCACCGTAACAGTACCTAATTGCCCTATAAAGTAATAGAGAACGATTAAGAGTATAATCACAAAATAAAGGTATCTTTAAAGTCTGCAATAATAATGGCAGTTATAAGTGGTAATTTGTATAGTAGCCTTACCTATTTTAGTGTAATTATATGCTACAGTTACGTAAGAACCATAAGGACTTTTTTCTACCTGTAATTACGAAGTAATTACACGTAACTTGCATCACTGGGACAAGCTTTTGGCGGCAAGCATGGGATTTCTACGGTACAACATGCTACAAACAGCTGAGCCACGCCTACAACGAATGCCATCACGCGTTACGTGGTCGATGGAAGGGAACACTGATAGCCAGCCGAATGTCCAATCGACCGAGGAAAACCTCCGGTGTTGCTTAATTTGGGAACATAATGCCGCAGGTGACGTGAAGGATCGGCAAGTCATCACTCAGTCATCTCTCGAATCTTTCGGCGAAAGATCTGATAATTGAAATGCATTTGTGCATGATACGTGTGCCTAAGGCATATATATAGATATGTATATATATATACGTTACCGGTCGTATAGACAAGGGGGACCAGCAGTAGCCTATCTGCTTGCTACCCGTGAACATCTTGCAAGGAACATTACCATCCAATGGATGTAATCGAAATGCCACACAGGTTGAAAATAATGTTTTGAGACCCAAACCATCATCTTCAATCCCAGACTGAAATCGTGAACGCAGTATTGCACAAGCTTGGAATTCCAAGCCAATTGTCCTACAACTCCTCGGCTAAAAGGCGTATGTATCCAATTGACGTCTTTCGAAAAAGTTGAATGTATGTGCAAGGGAGGGTGGAATCATGAAGGGCGAATGAGATATGTACGACGAATGGGTGAGCCGGGTGTTGGTGGCTGGAGAACGGTCACGGTGTTGCATTGTCGAACATGTCGAAATGCATGGGTAGGAAGTCGTCGAGAGAGGGCCGTCGGGGATTGAACAACATTGGATCTGCGTTCGACGATGCCTCGTAGTAAACACTGCTTTGGGAGGACGGCGAATAATGCAAGGGAGGCGAAAGTTGACTGACCTGGCCGAAGGCCGGAGGCGACGGGTATTGATTAGCGGGAAAGGGGTCGGGCATGCAGGGTTCGAAGTCCTGTGGACTGTCGCGCGGCATGCCGACACTGTTGAAGCTGTGATTGGGTGAGTAGTCGTACGACGCGGTGGCAGGAGGGAAGACGGTGTCGGCGAGCTCGATGTCGCCATCGGGGTCTGCCGATACTTGCTCTTGCTCTTGCTCTTGCTTCTGCAGCTGCAGCTCAATCTCGTCCGCCGTTTCTTGGTTTCGCGTCGGGCTCGAATACTTGTTGTTTTCGGCATCAAGAGGAACGCCTTGACCGTTGACCTCGAATTCGTGCATCCACGTCTTCAAGACATCCATGGCTGGCCAGGTGCCTCCTCCTTTGCCTCCCCTCTTCTCTTCCGGCCTCAACTTGCCCTTTCTCTTTTGACCCTTGGGTTTCTTCGCGAAATGCTTGCGGCGCAGATGGGCAGCGCAGTTATAGTAGGCATTGTACCGCTTGTGTGTTCGGCAGCTTTCGCAGTCGTTGAGGAAGCCCTTTCGGTCCTTGTCGATGGCCACGAAGACAGTCTTCTTGTCGCTATGCGCCCGGACGTGATGTCTTCGCAACTCATGCTCACTTCGAAAGCCGTGCGGCTTCTTGTCACAGTAAGGACATTTGATCTTGTCTGGGACATGCCGAGTGGAAGGCATCCTTTCGATGGCAACTTTGTCATTCTGACTCTCCGTTGATCTGGTCCGATTCATGTCGTGGCTGAAAAGCTGAGTGGGATAAGCCCCAGAAACCGAGACCGACATGGACTGAGTTCTCTTGACCTCAGGAGCTGCAACAACTTCTCGTGTGCTAGCCTCAACCTGTTCCAGACTACGGCGAGAGAAACGGGCGGCGTTGGACTCGGCGGAGCTTGTGCGCTCCATTTTGATATTTTGCTCGTGCTCCATCCCGTTGGTGGCAGTCCAGGTTCGGTCGCTTGGAGCCTCTGAAGAAGCAATGCTATCGCTCGCAGCCCCTCCGGCATGACTCAACAGCTGCGATCTATCAAAGCTGTGTTCTCGTGCCATATTTGCTGATGGCCAGGCATTGAACGAATGGTTGCTGACATTACTCATGTTTGAAGGCCCGCGAGACATGCTAGCACCCAGTCTCAGATTCTCCATTCCTCTGTTGAACGAATTCGTATTCTTGCTTGTTTGTCTGCTCAAAGGCACGCTAGTAGCATCCGTGAGCGCATCGACCGGTGACATGATTGGATCGGTAAAGGGGGACGACGAAAGGGGGGAGGTCGAGTAGGCATAAGGAGACAGGCTCAGCTGGTTTGGTGTGGTTAGAACGTGGCACCCGTTGGTGGAAGCTGCTGAAGTGACGCTGTTCTGATGGACGTAATCTCCGGGTTCGTACGTTGTGACGGCAAGTGGCTTGGACGGCCGCCGATTGCGCGAAAGGGTGCTGGGATTGGGGACGCCCGGAGCAAACGGAAGATCTGATCGATCCCATCTTTCGAACGCACTGGACGAGCCTGGGTTGGCGCTGGTGGAAGGAGTCATCGAAGCAGCTTGGGCTGAGTTGTTGCTCTTCTTTCGAGACATTGCTGAGCCTCCGTCGTCGAGATCATTCGAGAGTCGACGCTTCTTTGCTTGTTTCGACAGAGGCGCGACCATATCGGGCTGTATATTCAATGTGGGAGGCTGAGGCGGCCGGCTTGAGGATTGAAGGGAGTCAGCGTTCGCGCTGGGTGTCCATTGTGCAAGTTGTTCATTCCATCGTCGTTCACGATCTTCGACCGAGAGGAAGGCATGCTCAGAGAAAAAGAAGTTCTTTCTTTGGGTCAAAACTTTAGCAAGCAAGCCATCATCGAGCGACGTCGATGCTGAGGCCTCCATTGATGTCACTTGCCACAGTGTTGGAATGGGCAGGTATGAGGTGGAGATGCAAGGCAGATTATAGACAAGGCAGATGGGAGGCAAAGGGGTTGTTGTACTATTCTTTGAGTCAAGTAAAGATTTCAGGTGGAATGGAGATCAGGAGGGACATTAAGGCAGGCTTTAAGGGAGCAGTGAATGGCGAATACCCATGGGTTACGAACGGCAAGCTTGTCACCGACGGGAACTTCGACATCTGGAACCGAATGCGGGACCAAATGTAAAGGTCTGGAAAGGTAGACTTCACCAGCATGAGAATGAGGCATGAACAGAAGCAAGTCGCGCTACTCCAGAGCCTTGAGCCTTTCACCGATCGCAGAATGATGAAGCAGTCAATCAAAGTCGTCCGGTCGTTGGGCGCTGGGTACTAGCGTCAGGCCATGCGGGTAAGCGGTCAGCATTTGGTTGATAGGACGGGCTCTTGGTCTTCTTGATAAGTTCTTATTCTCATTAGCGGGCCCTCGGTGGGTTGATGCTAGGGATCCAGCAATCCAAGAATCCAGGATCATGGCTGACTCGACGTATCAAGTGCAAGGTTGTTCATGCTGGATGCTTGCTTCCAGCTACCAGGGTCACGGTGATTGGGTAGAGTCGATACCAAGGAAGACCGCCGCATGATAGGCCAGTGCCCGATTTCTATGGCGAATCCTGCTTCGCAACGGTTACTGCGGCAACACGTGGATGGGCCTTCGCAGTATCACGCCTGGTGACGCAACCGAAAGCACATGTCCAGTGCGGGCTTTGGATTCACTGGACTCTGGTGATGAAACGGGTTGAGGAGTGAGCTGGCAGGTTTTGAGTCATCGACCTTTCCGCCCAATGGTAAGGGCCAGACGTCGAGAAAAGGGACGGGCTTCCGGGCTGCTTCTAGTGCTCGTGATTCTTCTTTCGGGCCGATCTCCCCTGAGGAGCCCCTAGACCACGCACAGACGATTCGGGTTGGTCCAACAAGGCCACTGGTCACGTTGCCTGCCTGCGAAGTAGTTACATAGATAAAGACTTCGAAACGGCGGGCAAACCATCCTCTTCAAATTCGGGCGTTTGACGGGACGCGCACTTGCTGCTCAGCCCTTGTCCCCTCACATTCCGATACGTACGCATCTAGGAGGTCTGTACATACTTGTGCATCTACGCGCTCAGTTAGGGTCGAGAGACACGTCAGGTCAACCTGCCATAACACGTTGAATGAGTTCATGGTACCCTTTCGGAGGATGCTAGTGACCAGCAGATGGACAGCCGTCATACATGCACTGGAAATGAAGTTCTTCTCTCGTTCCAAGGCAGTTCGGCAAAGATCCAGCGCCATGACCTCGTGCAGAAGTCAGGCACATTTCTCGTCTTGCATGTCCCCGAGTGAATCGGGCGCAAGACCGTTGATGCTTTTATAGGCTCGATGGTAAATCTCGTGCTTGATCGTATCTCACAGCCTCCTAAGCATTCATATGAAGAGGCGGGAGATCGATGGATGACTTGCATACCGTATCACGAAGTGGGCCTCATGGGAGATTGATCTAAATCCTCGGGGAATGAAGTAGATGAGCTACTGGTCAATCATCCGCATCGCTGTGGGGCTCGATCCATTGTCGCCTTTTCTCATACGATCAGTAGTCTACACCTCTGACTGAGATCAATTGAGATGAACTTGATCGATGGTGTAGGTCGCCAGTTCACATCATCCGGGCTTCGATCATACATGTCAAGAGCCCTTTCATTTGTTAAAAAGAGGGAAAGGAGCCCATCGCCCAATGGAGTTAGCACAGCATCCGGCGATAATGACTCCACGGACGGACTGTAGACGGATAATTGTTCTTGCCGGTGCTTGCGCAATGTGTTCACTATTTTCGAGCTTGATTTTGTCGATGGTCAGTATCACTTGATGGTAGGTAGCTTCCACCATGGCTGTCGAAGCTCTGCGTCCTTTCCTGCAGGGAACCTCGGGTCGGAATACTCGTGGCCTGCTCCGCCTCATAATCCTGTGTACAATTGCAGGTGCTGCCGTCGCCAGTCGACTGTTCAGCGTGATTCGTAAGTTATTTCACCCCCCCTTGGCTTCTGCATTGCCAATTGGGGGAACGATTGCTAAAGTCACTATAGGGTTCGAGAGCATCATTCACGAGTGTCAGTATCCCAATTACTGATGATCGACCTCCCGCTCATGCTTAATGCCTCTTAGTCGATCCATGGTTCAATTTCCGAGCCACAAAGTACTTGGTGCAACATGGGTTTTATAGCTTCTGGGATTGGTTCGACGATCGTAAGACTTCCCCTTTCTTCCTGGCTTTAGGTAGACGCGATCAATTCAATGAGAGACATGGAAAAGCTTGGAGAAGATCTAGGGAAGGGCTGACGCCCATGGACCAACAGGAACATGGCATCCTCTTGGACGTGTCACTGGTGGCACCCTTTACCCTGGATTGATGGTCACCAGTGGTGCCATCTACCACGCCCTTCGGATCCTTTCAATGCCCGTGGACATTCGAAACATCTGCGTTCTGCTCGCTCCAGGCTTCTCAGGCCTCACCGCTTTTGCCTCCTATCTAATTACCTCTGAGATGAGCACTTCGCCCTCGGCGGGCTTGCTGGCCGCCGCTTTCATGGGCATCACCCCTGGATATATCTCCAGATCTGTGGCAGGTAGCTACGACAATGAAGCTATTGCTATCTTCTTGCTGGTCTTCACCTTCTTCCTCTGGATCAAATCGGTCAAGAATGGCTCGGCAATGTGGGGTGCGCTCACCGCTCTCTTTTACGGATACATGGTGTCTGCGTGGGGTGGTTACGTCTTCATCACCAACCTGCTGCCATTACATGTCTTCGTCCTCATATGCATGGGCAGGTACAGCCCAAGGCTCTATGTGGCATACAGCTCGTGGTTTGCGTTGGGGACCCTGGCCAGTATGCAGGTACCCTTTGTAGGCTTTCTGCCTATCCGAAGCAGCGAGCACATGTCTGCTCTAGGTAAGTCCATTGTCCTGCATGGGCATCTGCAAAGCGCTCACACAAGCAGGTGTTTTTGGCTTGGTCCAGCTTGTAGCCTTTGTGGAATTCATCCGACAGCAAGTGCCCAGCCGACAATTTCAGACCCTCCTTCGTGGCCTTATATTCACTGTCTTTACCGTGTCTCTCGGGGGTTTGGTGCTCTTGACGGTCACAGGAGTCATTGCGCCCTGGAGCGGTAGATTCTATTCGTTGTGGGATACTGGATACGCCAAAATCCATATTCCCATTATTGCTTCCGTCTCGGAACACCAACCGACCGCATGGCCAGCCTTCTTCTTCGACCTGAATCTCCTGATCTGGCTCTTTCCGGCAGGTGTCTACATGTGCTTCCAGAAACTCAAGGACGAACATGTCTTCGTCGTCATTTACGCCGTACTCTCCAGCTATTTTGCTGGAGTCATGGTCCGACTAATGCTGACGCTGACACCTGTGGTTTGCATTGCCTCAGCGATGGCCTTGTCAACCGTGCTCGATGCGTATATTGTCGCAGAGAACCCGTCACCGCCTCCCCAGCAGAATGGTGATGCCAACGGAGACGCCTCGAAGGAGATTGCCAATTTCTTCAAAAACTCCTTGAGGTCGACGCGAAAACCTGTCTATGGTATTTACACGTATCTATCCAAGGTTTCGATCGTCTCCACGCTTACAGTCTATCTTCTACTGTTCGTTCTTCATTGCACGTGGGTGACATCAAATGCGTATTCATCGCCTTCCGTGGTGCTCGCAAGCAAGTTGCCGGACGGGTCCACACATATCATCGATGATTACCGAGAGGCATACTACTGGCTGCGCCAGAACACGCCCGAGAAGGCCAAGATCATGTCCTGGTGGGACTATGGCTATCAGATCGGAGGCATGGCTGATCGTCCCACTTTGGTTGATAATAACACGTGGAACAACACGCACATTGCGACTGTTGGCAAGGCTATGAGTTCCAGAGAGGAGGTAAGCTACCCGATCCTGAGGCAACACGATGTGGACTATGTCTTGATCGTATTTGGGGGGCTGCTCGGATATTCTGGCGACGACATTAACAAGTTTCTGTGGATGGTGAGGATATCTGAAGGAATTTGGCCGGACGAGGTCAACGAAAGGAGCTTCTTCACGGCTCGTGGCGAGTACCGAGTGGATGACGAAGCCACCCCGACGATGAAGAATAGCCTGATGTGAGAAACGCCAAAACGAGCATGGGATGCTGGCTTGATGCTAATCTTCTCTCAGGTACAAGATGTCGTACTACAATTACAACAACCTCTTCCCAGCTGGCCAGGCTCAAGATCGGGTGCGAGGATCCAAGCTTCCAGCCGTCGGCCCTGAGCTGTCGACGCTCGAGGAGGCTTTCACCAGCGAAAATTGGATCATTCGCATATACAAAGTCAAGGATCTTGACAATGTTGGAAGGGACCATGCGAGCGCTGTGGCTTTTGACAAAGGAAATAAGAAGAAGAAGACGGCCAAGCGGAGAGGGGCCAGGGTCCTTAGGACCGAGTAGTGATTTTACAAACTTCTTGTACAGTAATCGGCATAGAGGACGATCAAAAGCGCATCATTTGTTCGGACTCGACTAAAAAGGCAATGGCCAATGTTTTATCGACCGATGTATGCTAGTCATTTGTCACACCCCCTCATAGAGGCTTGAGAGGCTTGAAGAGGCTTCTACATCAATGTCTATGTATTTGAGATTCCTCTTCGGCCTATCAGAAGAAGCGCTAAGCCGTACGTGCCGCAATTCAGCTTTAGTCTTTTCTCTTTTGGCACATTGTAACTCTGGTATCTCCTTATTGTCATTCGATATCTCCCTTCCCATACATTCAACGAAGACCATCAAAAGAAGAATGCTCAAATATATTAAATTTCGGTTTCGTCACTAGGATCTCTTGAATGCTGAAGATGGTTCATGCAACAAAATCTCCCGGTCTTGACGGAGCGCACGAATGTTGTACCTTCTTCAATGACTGGTTAATGCAGGGGCGCCGATAGTCCAACGCATTGCTGCCCGATAATCGTGTGTAACGAGCCAGTCCGACGTCCACATCCTCTTTAGCGACAACGTGACCCCAAATGTAAGACCAACCTCACAACCTGCTATGCTATTCTTGGGTGCTGTCGATCTGTGCCCGTGAATCTGTAACTTTTCCCGGCGTTTGATTTTCACTCTCTTACCGCAAAAAGAATATCATTTGGCCTCCTTTATCGTCATCGCTCTGTCGGCGCTATCAAAATTTCAAATCTTCGACCAGTGTGCTCCGTAATGTGATCTGCAACAGTCTTTCATTCGTTTCTCTTGCTGTGACTCGCTCGCAAAACACGTGTCACATCAATCTGGCTTCGTCAATTGGGAAAAGTTCCGTGCGTTGCCCGCTCTCGTGCCAATAGGACGACGTCGCGGCGGCGGCAATAGACAATATCGCCATACACTCACGCTTCAGCTGTCCTCTTTCCGAAGCCTGATCTCAGAGTCTTCAAGTCTGTCATACCTGCATCCATCCACAAACCAAACAATCGAGAAACATTTGTTGTTTCTTACTGTGTACGACCTGCAGAAACACTATGGACATCGTCTCAACAAAGTCGGAATCTTCTTACGACATCATCAATAGGGATCTGTTTCGCCTGAAGCCAAACACCCACTTACGCTGGCCTATCTCGCGTGCTTCAAATGATAGAGGCCACTGAAAAAATTGATATCAGAAGCACTGAAGCACATTAAGATGCCAAATCAAGAATCCAAGTATCAGTATGTGCGGATTCGCTCCCACAAGAACAAGGACAAGGACAAAGATCGAGAGAAAGATACGCGGAGCATTGCAGAGAGCAGTACTAGCAGCAACGTCACCACTATTCGAGATAGGAAGCATCGCGGCTTAGGGGCATCGACGGAAACATCTAGTCAAGCCCCTGGCGCCAACTGTGAGGATGTCGCGCTCGAGCAGTTGCCTCCGCTGCCGGAGACTGAAGAAAGCGAGGGGACATCAGCCGCTACTTCACCTATCATGAAGACCACTTCACATACTTCTGCTCCGAAGTCGCGCACGTCCCCACCGACTTACGATACCCCTGATAACCTGCAACCATACTTAGAGTCCGAACCAGACACTGGTAGCACTGTCGGTGCTGCAGATTCAGGGGATAGTCAAGAATGGATTGGCCCCGTAATGAAGAGTGCGTCCTCGATCGGAGACCAGTCTGACCTGCTTACTCCTACTGCGAAGCCCAGACGGAATCCGCTTGATCCCCTTCAGGTAGCACAGGACCAGTCACAACAGGAGGAGCATGAAGGAACTGCATCGGTTGAGAGTGCAGGACAGGCCAATCCCAGCCGATCGATCTCTGAGATGAACGAAAGGGTCTTTTCATGGGCCAACCATGATGGCCAGGAATCTCAGTCCCTCTATCCCTCACACTTGGTCAATCCCTTTCTGCATATACGACAACACTCTCCTCCTCAAGAGTATTCCAATCTCTCAAAGGCCCAGCCCCAAACCCAGACCAAGGATCGAACAATTCGAGAGTCAAAAACTCCCGCACCGCCAAGTGAACCTCAGCGCAGCTCAGCTTCTGAAGCACCAAAGCCCGCAGGTGAGCCGCAACAGCGTCCAAGTATACGACCATCGTCGAAAACACCCATGCATCCCCTGGCCCGTGTTGAAGCCCCTCCAGCAGCGCCTATGCCTCCTCCAGCATGGCCACCACAACCTAGTCCGCCAATGACCGATTTCGGCATACCACCTAACCATCCCTGGCATCCGTCTCAACAGATGATACCTAGCCCTATGCACCAACTCATGCCACCCCCTATGCAGTTTCCTATCCCTCCCCCCACGCAACACGTTCCCGATCCTGCCCACCTTATTCACAGGATTGGCAGCGCCCTACCTGACATAGTCGCACTGATGGATCTTTACTACGGTACGTACAATACTTTGGTGGGACGTGACCGTTGTATCGCAGCAATGCAATCGCAGCAAGCTGCCGAATCTGAAGCTCGGGATTTGCGGATCGAAAAATTGCACTCAGAGATTGAGTCTGTGTGGAAGACAAAGGATGATGAATGCAAACGGCTCAACGAGAAGATACTGGAATGGGAGGAGCGGCATCAGAATATAACAGAGGAGTGTTCGAGCGAAAGACGCTTGAAAGAGGAAGCTCGTGCTTTGCACGCGAAATTAAGGGTGAGACATGAGGACGCTAAGAGAAAACATGCAGCGAGTTTCGATGATATGAATGCTGCATTCCTGGCCGAGAAGGGTAGCATGAAGGAGGCGCATGACAGTGAGAAGAAGTCTTGGGATGATCGCCTCCAGGAGCATCGCTGCGCCGCGGAGGAGCGTCTGAAATCAAGGCTAGCTGAGCTGGAAGAGCGTCATGAGGGCCAAAGAAAAGAGCTTAGGATTGTCTGGAACGGAACAATGGACGGATTGGAGCAAAAACACGGGAACACGATTCAAGAGCTGCAAGACGCAATAGAAGGGAGGAATGAGATGATAGAGGAAGAGAAGCGCATCCATTCCCAGACCCGACGTAATTGGGACCAAGATCGGAATTCGATGCTTTCACATTGGGACGAGGAACGCAAGACGCTGAGGAAGTCTTTGGAGAATGAGAGGATCGTATCGACCGATCTTCGTCGAGATAATGAGGAGCTGCATCGATCGTTAGATCGCATTCGTTCACACTATGCATCAGAGATCAAAGACGCTACGTCTCGGTTCGCAATGGAGAAGGAAGAGCACCGTAGTGCTACTGAAACAGCGCTAGCTCGTCAGCACAAGGATGCTCAGGACACGATCGCCGTACTGCAAAAGGAAAAGAGAGATCTCTCCTCAAGCGCCAGAGAAGCCTCTCAGACAAGGCAAGCGCACTTACAAAGGGAGGTCGAGACCCTGAAGAATGCGTTAGCAGAGGCAAAGTCGGAGGACGATACGGGAAAATCGGTTCCCGTGCAAAAGTTCTCAGCTCCCGCTTCGAAAGCCGAGTCGTCAAAGCCACCATCGCCAAGTAGGGAAGAGGAAGTTGTTGAACCGTACAGAGTCGTATCAAATCCCGAGAAGACACAAACACAGAAAGTTGCAAGTGCTGAGAATGCCATACCACGATCAGCATCGGTCAAGAAGAAGGAGCGACCAAGCTCTGTCTATAACGCTGAGAAGGTGACGTTGCAGAAACCGGCTTATCTGGACAGCGCTGCGCAACGGTTTTCTACCGTAGATCGTCAGGAGAGAGGAAGCGAGATTCTCAGACCAAATGTTCCATCCGAGAAGGCACGTGCACAGCAGCAGGGTCAAGCTGTGGCGCCCGTGACGGTGTACGATATCCCCGGTGCATGGCCGCCAGCATCGAAGGACCCTATTAACGAAGCTAGAGTCGTCACCGGCGCGGAGAAGACGCGCGTGGCACATGCAGCAATAACAGGCGGTGGACCTACATCGAGGTCATCGACGCCTGCTCCAAATGAACGAGACAGATCCTCGACCAGGACAACGAAAGAAGAGAAGAAGGCCAATCGGTCAAGTGGATTCTACGGTAGTACGGGCCTCAAGAGCAAGTTCTGGGCACCTTCAGAGCAGCAAGGCCGAGGAGAGCCAGGTCCACAGGCAGAGCCAAGGAAGCCAGAAGCAAGGAGAAGTGAGGAAGGTAGTCGTCGACACTCGGGTGTGTTTGGCAGGTGAAGAGCGTTCCGAGCCGCTATCGTTTCGAACTTGCCACTCTGCAGAACGGGACCTGTACAATCGGACAAGAAGAAGCTCGTGGGTACGAGAAGAGATCACCCAAAAAGCATTAGACGACTGACAAGGTGATCAAGAGCAGGCAAGGTTGATCAATTCACAGTTACAGTGAGAAAGAGGCACGAGACGAAGACTTTCCAATACAATGGAGGGACAGGGACCAAGATTTTCCTTGACAGACCACAACGATCCTTGTGGTTGACAGCAGGTTTGATGATTTGACGAGCAGTATACAAGATTCCCATTTGATTTTTTGAGCGTTTGAGCGAAGTTGCTGTTCTTTATCATGAGATACCCCTGTGAGCAGACATTACCTAACATTGTACAATCTACTTGATAATCGAATTTGTATGGTCACCTTGGCAAACAGCATCAAGACCTACATGGTGAGCAGACGACACGTGCTCCATAGAGGGTTTCATGTCCGTTCGAGGCCAGTGTGGCAGTGCGTGTTTCATCATGAGACAACTGACGAAGAGACACGAGAAGAAAGGACTTGGGTGGTATTTGCAAAGACGACAGCAATAGTGGAAACCTCGAAACACCCTCGTTCGGACTCTTGTGGAGAAGGTGGTGAAACAAGTGTCAATGCGATTGTGGATATAATCATTATTATTGTCTGATGTCAGTCGATCAGTCGATCAGGGTATTTTGTGCCCAATTGGCGCGACGCCTAAACGCGCAGGCTGAATCAGCCCTGGAAGATCGCAGACTAACCCAGACGAGCTCTAGCCAGGTCGCCTCGCGGAGTGCCTTCGGTATCCGTCATAGGCTCATTTTCATCGCTGGATCTGGTATCACCTGATTCACAGACGCTTTTTTTTTGCAACTCCTGAAAGCCTGATTTATATTCACTGCTGCATATTGTTCGCCCTCGTGTTCTTCACCTGGTACGGCGCCGTCCATCAATCCGTGTATGGTGGTAGTACCTCTGCGGCGTCAGGGCTTCCGGTAGTTCTAGCTCCAATCGCTGCCAATTGAACCCCACCCGGATAAGCCACTGGCACCTGGCACCTGGCACCTGGCACCTCGCACCTGCCAAACCGCTCCTCGGCGCCTGAAACGTTTACCACCCAAGCTAGCACCACCTCCAGCGCCAGCTTCTTACCTCTACGACTGTCTACCTGTACATCACTCCTCTCAAGGCGCTCAACACAACTTGTCACCCTCCCAATACAGTATCGGCTCGCAGTCGGTCGTGCGCTCCACAACCTCACCAGGCGCTTACCACCAGCCTTGTCAGAACAGAGTCTATCTCCTACTCGAACCCGGAACGAAACCAACATTGCTTGCGCGGCTCGCTTCTTCATCATCATCATACCGCTCAATCGACTGTCTATGGCTGGCCTCCTCTTTCTTCCACGTCTATAATTGACCTCGACCTTTTCTGAGGCTCGACTTGTGGCCGCCGAACCACCTTTCCACCAAGATCCACTCAGCCTCCCACATGCCTGCCCAGCAGTCTCATCCTGTCGGCTTCAACAACCAGACCTACTACGATCCCTTTCTCAATGCCAATGATAGCGAAGAAATCCTTGTTCCTCTCTCCAGTCGCGACCCCACACCCTCCCACCACTCATACAATTCACCTTCGCCTGAATACGCTGTGACAGCCGACGAAAGGAATACTCCCTTTGCAGGCTCAAATTATCTGGAGGCGAATCCCCACGACTCGTTCGGTACAGCCAACCAGAACACCCTCTCGCCCAATTCTCATGCCAATTACGATGCGAACAATGAACATGGAGATTTTCTAAGTCCGAATGTATTCCTATCAGACCATGGTTACAACACATCTAGCGAGCATACTGCCACTCCAGAGTACGAGCCTTTCCCACTTGAAGAGGATTTTGGCGTTTTGCCCAACCTGAGCCGCACCAACACCTGGAGCAACGGGCCCGCACTTCAAGAAGACTATTCCAACCCGGATCATACCGATCGCGCCAATACCCAACCACATCATCCGTATCGGGCATCACCCGGAACTGCAACGCTATCGTCTCACCTGATGAGCCCCGTATTGACCAACGAGGAAGGAACATCGACCCGGGACGGCACCTCAAGCCCCCCTCAATACCAGGTCGAGGTTAAGCAGGAAGCTCAGCCAGGCATGACTATAAGCAACATGCCTCAAGTCCAGCAGTATGGCCAAATGCAGCGGACGCCCACAGCAACGAATAGTTCCGAGGCTACCAGTCCGGACAAGTTGAATGGATTCCCGAACATTGCGCGCGCCCATAGTCCCTCCATTCGAGTCCAAGAGTATGCTAGGGGAGACTCACCTGCACGCTCGGCGAATCTCATGAAGGGGGGGAGACTCAATCGCCCTGCCAGTCCGTCTTCTCACCTTGCTGTCAAGTCGGATGCGTCTGACGAGGAAGAGAATGGCCAGGGTGTCAATCATAGGATCGGCCTTGACCCAGAGTCGCGCTACACTGTCAAGGATGTCGAGGTCCCCAATTTCAAGGACCAGGAAGAGACTGCTCAGCGTGCACTCAAAAACGCGGATGTAGCGGATTGGCTGAACCGGAATACCCCTGACACCAATGCGCCCGCCGATCTCAAACCGATGGAGCCTTCGAGCGTCGGCCAGAGGCGACGAGCGAAGAGCACTGGAACTCAAACTCTGTCGCAGGCCAATGTTGAATCGTTGGAGACAAGACCTCCGGACATGCACATTCCCGGACCTGGTCTACTTCTGGATGTGAGCGAGGGTGACGAAGAGTCCTTGTCCGACCAGGGAAGCATCAGCAGCTTACATGAGTCTCTGCCTCCACCTAATGAAGACATGAATGAAGTGCCCGGTGAAGCCAAGCCTGGTGATTACCAGGAGGTACCAAATCAACATCCTCTGTATCGTGCCAAGTTATGGCAGGATCCTCTCTACGATTCGTCGGACCCTGGAATCAAGATGCAGCCCGTCACCTCGGCTGACGCAATGATGAGGTACAGTCAAAGAGCACAGGACATAGAAACCTTATCCCGGGTGGCAACATGGGGGACTCGGCGAATGAGCGAGTCTGACCTCTCCAGCGTTTTCCGTCGCTTCTCCCTCATCAGCGTCAAGGAAGAGGAAGGCGAGAAGAAGAAGGGTCGCGAACGGAGTACCAGCATTCTCCAACGGCTTGTTCCCAGGCGGGGAAGCACTCTGAGACGCAAAGAGAGCGAGAAATCTAGGCAGGCCGCAGCATCAAGGCCAAGCATGGGTGACCATGCCAGAACCATGAGTGGAGATAGTGGCCGCCATGAGAGTCTGACCGTGCCGCCTACCTCATCAGGTGGAATCAAGCGTATGAGCAGTCTTGGAAAGAAGCAAAAGTCGCCCAGGATCAACACCGGCAGTGCAATTGCCGCCATGGCTGGTCCGATGGCAGCATTAGGGAGTGGCAATCCTCTCAGTACGCCCTCGGGCTCTTCTCCCCCAGGCCCGTGGGGCCAAGCGAAGAGCGCTCTCAAGCGATCAAGAAGCCGAAGCGATTTGAACTCCACCCCGCCAGGCCGTGACAGCACTACGGATCTGGGCTTAGCAGACTTGTGGACCAAGCAGGGCGGACCGCCTATGCCCACGCTTGCAGCTCCCAAAACCGAGGAACCTGGCCGATTACCTGGGTTGGACGACGAGGATGACGACGAAGAAGATGGTCATGATGACATTGGTATCAAGATGGACCTCTCCATCAAAGCCGACCCAATCATCCCAACCTTGGATGGCTTCAAAACCAATATCAAGCAGCTCAATCCACGATTACCATCATACATGTTCGATCGAATCGCGCAGGAGCAATTGAGACGATACAAGAAGCTCTGCGACTTCAAGCTGAAGCACTTGCAGGCTCTGCAGAGTGGCAAGTGCTCTTCTGGCACGCACTGTACCGCTTCTGGAGGTGAAGCGACCTATCTACCGACGAGAGCCGATAGGAACTCTGATCTCGGTCATGGCGGGTTTACCATTGCCGGTCTGGGGCCGACAGACGATGACGCCAATGCTATTGCAGACGGCATCGTGACCCCAGCTCAATTTCCACCCGGTGTTCCCATGCCGCCAGTCAAGCGTCTGCCTGCCGAATTCGAATGCTCCCTGTGCTTCAAAGTGAAGAAGTTCCAGAAGCCATCAGACTGGTCCAAGCACGTACATGAGGATGTTCAGCCCTTCACATGCACCTTCTTCCAATGCGCCGAGCCAAAGTCGTTCAAGCGGAAAGCCGACTGGGTCAGACATGAGAATGAAAGACATAGGCAGCTTGAGTGGTGGCAATGCAACATGCCTGAATGCAGCCATCGGTGCTACCGCAAAGATAACTTTGTCCAGCATCTCGTGCGGGAGCACAAGCTTCCCGAACCCAAGGTCAAGACCATGAGATCGGGCAGACCAGCCGTGCGGGGTCCATCAACACACAGGACGCGCGGAGGCCAGAGTGGCGACAATGGGGACGTGGAGGAAATCGACGTCGTTTGGAAGATGGTGGAAGAGTGTCGTCGCGAAACTCCCAAAAGTCCCAAGGATGAGCCGTGCAAATTCTGTGGTAACATCTGCAACACTTGGAAGAAGCTCACGGTGCACTTGGCGAAACACATGGAGCAGATCAGCATGCCCATCCTCAATCTGCCCCAGATGCAACAAGTCACGGTGGACACCATCATTAGTCCCATCGAGCGGCAACGCATCAGCTCCCAAGGCCCCAGCCAATCGCCCATATCTCAAAGAGGTCCGAATTCTCCCTTCGGCATGACCTCGACCATGGGTGACATGCCGGCCGGATTCTCTTCTATCCCTCAACCTTCACAGCAGGGTTACTTTACCCACAACAACTCCCAGCAATTCAATCCGCGTGTCTCCCCAAACACATACCCACCCCCTAATGCACAGCAACAGATGGCCGCATATTACGCAGCCCAAGCCCGTGCTACCAACGGCCACGATCCTCGAACAGCATCGAGCTACCAACAATCCTACACTCCTCAAAGATCTTCGCAATTCAACCCCGTCAACAACAGTAACGGAGTCGACGGTCAACGACCAACCTACGTGGGCTCGTCAAGCGCCGAAGCTGTTTATATGCAAGCAGCAGCTGCTCCATCGGCCCCACAAGCCTCACCTTATCAGAACGGTGACGGAGGATATCAGTACATGTCGAATCAGCAGCAGCAGCCGCCGGGTTTTGCACAGAGTCCAGATGAGGCAGCAGTTGGCAGTATGTATCCCTTCGCTGCCGGCGGCGGTGGCGCTGATACCAGTCCGCCCACTGGTGCCTATTCGCAAGTCGCGGATGGCGGTGGTGCCTACCACGGCCAGCAGGTCAACATGGCCACTCCTGCTGGCCTTGGCTTTGGTACCGTGGGCGGTAACATGCAGGATTATGGTGGTGCCATGAACGGCGGTATGAGTGCAGGGTACCAGCAACCGGGGCAGACGGCCTATGCTTATCATTCGCAGTAGCCTCTTCGGTCTGATCATTCATGACAGACGGATCCTTCTTCTTTGGTTTCATATTTCCCGACATCTTTTGGTATGGATGGACATGACTGTGACGATACAGTGCGAATATACCCATCTTGGTATGTAATGATTTGATGTCTACGCTTGTTGGAGGAAGTCATTCTGCATGTGAAGGAACCCTATGTCTATATACATCCTGTAGACATATATCAAGGAAATGGCAATCGTTCCTATCGTTCTCCAACCAAGACTCCGCTTCGATTGCCACCACGAGTCATGGTATTTGACCACGCAGTGTCATCCCACCCCGACCGTCGCTTTGCCAAAGTATGGCGTGTGCCATTCTCACCACGAAGTATCTAGTAAACCGTGCGCCACTCCACCAGCTTACCCCTGTTCAAGCATGGTCTACATAGATTGCTTGCCGGGTCTGAACAACCTGACTCGTCCCCACAATCACATTTTCCACATCTTGGCCTTCCATGATGATTAACACCCCGTCCTCCTCAGCCTAGGCTAAGAAACGGGGATCGGGATGGAGGAGTGAGGAAAATTTGTGATAATGCTTTGATTCAGCATGGTTGGATCGAACCCGTGCGCCTGTGGGTTTGATGATGAATGAACCATTCGGTGAGGCTCCAGATCTCAAAAGAGACCAACAAAGCAGCACGGAGAGTGGTCCGTATACTTCCAGGGCCAATGTTAGATTAGTCTTTACGTAGAGCTCGTCGGTGCAGTATGGTCGTCCAGATGTTGTATTGGTTGACGGTCGCGAAGCAATGATTGGATGCCTGCAAAGGCATCGACACCGACCTTTTCAAGGCTCCATCCGGCCCTGGAGGCTATTTGTGGAATCTTTGGGGGAAAGTGGAAGGGTCACACAGTGAGGCTCCTCAATCAGAGCCTGATGGAATGACTCAGGATCCAGAAGAAAGGTAACAACGGCGAAGCCCGGAATTCAATTTCAAGTTGACCATAGAACGTGATCTGGGTAGTACACTGGCGATTGGTTTCGGTTCCTGTGTAAAGGGATGCGGCATGACCGGCGCCTCACGTGTCTGACAAAACTTACCAGTCTGACGGGCCACGCGTCTGATTGAAGCGAGACAGATGGGGAAATATCATGGCATTCGAAGAAGCGTCTGATCACTGTTTCTTTCCCGAACATGTCCACAATTGACAAAAATATTCATTCTATTGTGATTCATCAAACCTTGAGTATGCACATACGTTGACCCATAATCCCATCATCGCTTTATGCTTGTTTTCATATGACGGGTATATCTTCAAACAAAGCCTACGTGATGGAGGCTACAAAGACCGAAAGAGGCAAAGTTGAAGCAATCATCTTCTCACGCTTGTGACCCTGGTCAGCATTTCTTCCAATTCCGTTTGCTGCATCAGGAACACTCGCTTAAGAAATTATGTCATCCAAAATGTTTCGGTGTGCAACCAGTAACCTTTCGATTCGCACATCCATCTAGGAGAATGACGTGCGGAAGCTGCCTGCAGGGATGGGTCAGATAGGTGACGTGCATATGACAGGGTCAATGTCCGTTGTCGTTGCATCAGAATGATGGCTGTGGACGACGTCTTTGTGTCCAGTCAAGTGACGTGATCCAGATACATGTGATGCAACGGCCCGTCCGATTCCTATCCGCAGTACCCAAATTGACCATCAGGATCACATTCGTTTGGGCGGGAAGCGTCAAGGGGATCCATTCTGCTGGGTGGTTTGATGATGGGGATTTGCTACATCCTGGATTTCAAATAGACTTTGGGTGCAGCACGATGGGCTGTGCAGTACGCACAACAAGCCGTGATTGAGGGTGTATGCATGCACAATTGAATTTTATATACCGAGCTTCTCTTGCTTCTGTACCTGCGTACCCTTCTCTTCCACCAATGATCACTAGTCTATTTGGGGCTTGGTGTCGTCTGTTTGGGGCTTAGCTGGGCTCGCTCGACTGCGTCGACTGCGCCTTCCCTCACTCCACCGACGTATCCTGGCGGCGCCAATCAAAGAACAGTAAACGCCCAGCTCACCGAGGATGATAGGATCCTCAGGTCCATCTCGGTCTAGGGCTTCTCCACTTCGTTACCAACCATTTCATCCCATGCGGGATGATACTCTCTCATGCTCAGGCCCCATGTTTCCGTTGCCAGTATCAAGCGAGTAGCCCTGCACCGAAAGCTCCACTTCTTCTAGCCTCACAGCTTCTGCAATTGCTTCGCATTTTCCTTTGCAATTTGAGCCTTGCCCTTCCGGTTCTGAATCTGCCCTTCTGCATTTCAGCGGGTTTCTTTTTCTGTAAACCCACACGCGACTTGCTGATGCCCCTCCGGTCAACGGCTGCTTGCAGTCTGTCACCAGAATACTCCTGCTATCCGCCATGGTCGCGACAGCTGATGCTTTCTCACGAATCGGAATCATCATGCCCTCACTGGCGAGATCTTGCACCTGTGCTACCGTGTTGACGATGATTTGGTATATGAGGAAATCTTCTGGTCTGGCAATCATGGGAAGTAAAACTGCTGGGCATTTTCAAGCAAGCGACAATCTGAACTTTCTGGCTTGTTCCCTTTGCTACTCCATGCCAGCTGCTGTGCGTCCTCTCGCTTAAGAATAAAGGCTTCTCTTCAGGCAATACGGATCGCCTACACCTGGTCATTTGCCATCATTGTCAAGCTCTTCCTTCTCTTCAAAAAGGGCTGCTGAGGGCCTGTTTGACTTCCTTCCTTATCAGCCTGCTTGCCCAGTATGAGTGCGCTTAGCAGTAAGAGGAGCTACAGTAATCGCTTTCAGAATGCGGACAATGCGGTAAGATTTGTCCTTCAGGCTCATCATCGAACATCTGGTGCTAATGACACCCTCACCACGTTTAGCTCTTTGACTGTTCCGTCTATCCGCAGTCAAAGCGTCAAAAACAGTTGCCGGGAAACCAGGGAGTCCCCCCTAGAAACCCCAGCAATGCCGTTTTCGATCGAGCTATCTGGGAACAACAATTTTGCAATCTTGGCTGGGATAGATTTGGGCCAGTGTTCTCGGAGAAGTCTTTGGGGCCTGCCGATGGTAACACGGCTGGCCCGTCGACTACGATAGCACCTTCATCAACTTCCCTCGACCAGACTTTGAGTCTGCCCGCGGAAAGCTACACTTCACTCTGCACTGACCAAATTGGCTGCTCGAAAACGACTGATGATATTGACGAAATCCTTCGCGCTTCAAGCGATATCGATATCAGCACGCAAGGAATGACCAGCTTCCCGGTTCAGAAGCACATGGAGCAGATCGACAATGATCTGAATCTGCAAGGGAATGAATATGCGGTGCGAATTCCACGACAACAAGATCAACCCTGGGATCCTCTATACTTTAATTGCCAACCAGTCCCATGTTTCCAACCAAATAATCGACTGAGCTCGACCAAGCCCAATAGCATCAACGCTGGATTGACAACTGGTCTGACGGCACGGTACCCTTTTGGCAAAGCGCGGTCTGAGATTGGCCCATTAGATTCAGCCTACCCAAGCTGGGACATGCAGAATCAAAGTCCTGAGATCAGGCCAACATGTACCATACCCTTCAATACTAACGTTCACCCAACTTCGAATGACTATCTTGGACCTGGACTCATCACGAACTCATCAATGCTTGTGGATGATGGGACCGGCAAACAGCCACCGTCGACGATGTATGGCAGTCGTGAGGATTGGGGCAGCGTTTCAACTGTGGACACTGCTTCAATCGTGCCTGATCAGACGCTAGAGCTTGCCTCAGCTGCTGGACAACTCCAGGGCCCACCTTACTCTTGCTTAGTGTGCAAGGTGCCGTTCAAAAATCAGTCGGAAGCCAAGTGAGTGCGCTTGAGATTCCACCGGCCTTGTCCAAATTGCATAGAACTAACGTCACTTTCAAAAAAAATTCAGGAAGCACTGGCTACGCCATATGAAGCCTTACAAGTGCACTGTCCCTGGCTGCCAGCGCCGTGATGGCTTCAGTACGAGGAACGATCTTGATCGTCACCGCAAATCTCTTCACAAGATCGCGACACGCAACAAAACCGACAAAACGTACAGATGCGCGGCCCAAAATTGCAACAAGAAGACAAAGATTTGGCCTCGTCTGGACAATTTCAGACAACATTGTGCTCGGACACACAGGGATTTGCCAACTGATGAACTGGTCAAACAATCGTTAGTGATCTCCGCTGAAGTTGGTTACCAAATTCTGGTGGATTGAATTTCTTGTCAGGAGGGACATCTGTTTGAACTTCAATGCTGGGATAGAGGGGACAGTTTGTTCTGATCGTTCTTTGAGGGGTTGGTGGCTGATTCGTGAGTGCGGTTTTTGTAGGGAGCATCCCAAACCCGGCCAACGCTGTGTATCGAGAACACAACGAAATAATGAAATCACCCCCACACCTGCTCTTGTTCATGCACCTCGCGAAATATCTTCTCCTCTTACTTCCGCAGTGAATACGACCAATCGGTTGTCCTCCTATCGTGCCGTTGAAGGTCACGGCGACGACACTAACAACTTAAGTGATGAGAAGTCCTCGGTGTCTGCTGCTCCATCTGCTTCGTATACTATGTCTCAGTACAGCCCTCATGCTTCCATCGGTGTCCTGCTTGAACCAAAAGACGTTTCACTTCCATTTGTGCCTTACCAGCCCGACTTATTGAGGAGCCGCGACACAGACACCGGCTCTAGCCGAGTACTACACAGACCAATGCTTTCGGATGGCGATTTAGTCTCTGACAGAGTCAAGCTCGGCCAATATACTATGCCTGTTTCACGGCCGTCTTCGTATACTACAGGATGTAGATCTACCCATCCACTCCTTGTTGATCCGAGATTGCAAGGGAGGCATCAGGCCATTGGTAATCACGCATTGCCCAATTGGTATCCCTATTACCGTGCTCGGGACACATCTCTCGAGGAGCTTGAGACTCGATATCTCAAGATTTTAGAAGGACGAAGTAGGCTGTCAGCATACGAACCTCCACTAGCACCCATTGCACCAGGAAGACAAACCCCGACCAACGAAATGCTCGAAGACACCCACCCCTTCATGGACCTTTCAAGGACGGCCAGCGAAGAGGCCAAGAGGATTGTACATGAGGTTTCTACTAGCATATTGCTGAATCCACATGTTTCTCAGGGTTTGCAGCTCAAGCTGCAGGATAGCTTGCGGCGATCGCTTGAATCGCTAGAAAATCGTTACCAGGACAACTTGCAGCGCGCTCTGGCCTCACTGAATCTCCAGAATAAGGATGAAGAAGTTCGCGGGAGAGAAAGTGAGAATGGGATGGTCGCCATAGATGAGGAACGACATAAGTGCCTTGACTGCAACAAGGTCAAAAAGACTCATTCGGATCTCAAGTTTGTTGCCCCTTTTTGCTTTTTCGCTCAATCTTTTGATCTTGCCCTTCTATGTATTCCCCGGTATGAGAATACCGCCTCTCCCTATGAAATAAGTGTGGACACTATTTCTATCACCTGAAAGTTCCGTTGAAGTGAGAGGGACGGTGACTTATTATCACATTGCAGGAAGCACGTACTTCGACACTCCAGACCCTACACCTGCACCGATGAGCATTGCCAGCTGTACTTTGGGTCCAAGAACGACTGGAAACGCCACGAACGCACCATCCACGACGATCCTTCTCTGAAACAGGCATTCTGGTGTGCCCTTCGTTTCGACTCCATTCAAGACATGAAAAATCAGGACAAAGTCATGACGAGTCTCGATTTTGAGGCCACGATCGACAGATCATTCGATGGCATGCCGAAAGAGCCCATCACCTGGGAAAATAATCGCTGCCTCGAATCCGACGTTCCCAACACAGAACGATGCCAATTCGTGGTATATGAAAAAGAAGCTTTCTACGAACACCTCTATACGAAGCATGGCGTCATCAAACCTGTCCTCTCCTCCACCCGGCCACCACCATCATCATCATCATCCCCACACTCATCTCAACCGATCCCTATACGGGACCCGCCAAAACCTTCGTCGGAGCCCCCATCGCACTATACAGCCGCAAAAAAAGCTCGCAAAGAGATCAAGATGCAGTGCCATGTCGGGCGCAATGGCACAAATGGCTTCTGGTGCGGCTTCTGCAATCGCGTCGTTCCTATTGATCGGGCGCTGCGTGGCGCACCTGCGTGGGATGCTCGGTACAAGCATATTGATGAGTATCATTTTCGCGAGGCGGCGGTGAAGTACTTCCAGGAAGCCACGAGAGCAGCGGGGGTGGAAGGAGGCAATGAGCAAAGGAGTGCCAGGGGAATGTCACAATCTAATCAGGGCAAGCAGGGAGAGGAACAGCAGCCTTGGCTACCTAGGCGTAAAGGGGATCTGTGGGTGGTCCTTGGCAAGGGAAGGACGAAAGGAAGGTTACGGTACGACGAGGAAGAGCAGGAGAGGGCTAAACTCGATCATGATTCCCCCTCTGAAGAAGAAGATGAAATTACCGACCTCCCTGAAATTGCACCTCACAGTGAGAACTCCGAAACAGCAGGACGACGCGGAGATGAGAACGCATCAGCAGCAACCCACACGACCACCACATGCCGCCAGGACCACCCCAGCAGCAACAATACCCACCCCTCGATCGAGAGACGAGCACCTCTCTCACCCCTCTCCCCACACCCCAATCCTCCATCACCCAACCAACAGCCGACATCAACCCTCTCCACCTCGTCCAACCACCACCACAACAACAATAACGAGCTCGAAAGCAATAGGTTCCACCCCCCCGCAAACCCGCGAGCTCCCTCACAACAGCAACAACAACAACCAGCGCCCAACGAATCCATCCTCGACGAAGACTACATGGCCAACCTCGCCACCATCCCGACCCACCAGCCACAACAGCCGCACCAGCGACAACATCGACATACCCGATCTGCGGCATCCGCGGCCGCGAAGTTGAGGTGGTGGCGCTGTGTAAGGACTCCCCCTTTGCCTTCATTTGCCCTTCATACTTATTGCCACAACCTCATCCCCCCACCCTCCTTTTATACACATGTGTTATACTTCTTTTCCCTTCTCCCTTTCTCCCTCCCGCCTCCATTGCTCCCATGTTATGAGTTAACCAATTGCTTGCACCAATGAAATGTGTCACTAACTTTTCTTGTGATGGAAAAAACAGCATCTCTGCAATGATGGGCCTTGGGACTCCAAACGGTCGGACCAGTGCGGGAGTGGGGAGTGCTTCCATTACCGATGCAAGGACTGCTTGGGGCAGGAGAGAAACTGAAGCGCTACGGAGCGTTTCGTCGGATGGGGGATACGAACGCTTGGAGCTTCAGATACGTCGGATGCATGTCATGCATGATGATATTAGGGTTTAGAATAGAGTATTGATGTACAGCACAAGAGACCTGTATCACAATATGACCCGGACTCATGCGAAGTAGGGTTTCGACTACTACAAGGCTTACTCGGGTACTCGACTTTGTCTTTGATCATCCGGTCAAGCCCCTATCCCTGGCGTTATCCATTCACTGACCACATTGCTCCACCTTTCCCTTTCGACCTGCTGTCCTTTTGCCCTCTGGTCACTAGCGTATCATGTGACAGACCAGCGGCCACAGCTTCGCTCAAAGATTTGCGGGTCTTTTTCTCCCTCTTGATCTCACACTTGGCGCAAGTCATTATCCAAGCAATCACGTTGTCAAAGAAGCCATCCTGCCTCCTGATATCCTACCATTTGCCGGCTAAGAAAGCATCATGTCCGGCCCTCTCCTCCCTTTCTCTCTCCAACCGCCTCGCCTTCTCCAAACCTTCCAACCTCAACGTTTCGGCTTGAGACATGGCTTGGGACATGGCCTGATCGTCAGCCTCCGCGTTCGGATTTCCATTGTCGTGATCTTGTTCGATCAACTTGCGAGACCGTCCCTCCCCCTGCTTCACCCGGGAAAGCGTCAGCTCAGTCCCCGGGATGCTGACCTCGTAGGCTTCACCGGGGTAAGGGGTGTCTTGACTATCGTACGTCATCAGTCCAGGATGGGAAACGCGGGTTTGATGTGAGGGCCGGGGTGGAGTTGTAGAGGCGGAACTTCCCTCGCTGATAGAAGACAGAGGGTCGTTGGGGCTTTCGGAAAGATTACTGTCGGAAGAGTCGATGCAGAATTTGGCATCATTCAAATCATGGTTCTCGAAAAGCCATTCCAGGTCGTCGAGATTGCTTGGACCGTCGGCTTGCGTTGGGATTTCCGGCATGGGCGGGATAGGCGCATCCCATATGGGGGTGTAGAAGGGAGGTGACTGAGGACGAGCGAAGGTATTAGTATCAGGACGGTTCGGAGCGCTAGCCTCATGTACGGCACTTGCAGAGCAATAGCCTTCCGATGCCCACGACATGGGCGACTGTGGACTGATGAATCCAGGGACATCATCATATCGAGGCGTGGGTAGTATAGGGGAATTCCCACGAGGACGGCAAGCAGATGACGCTGTCGGAACGGCACCCGACGGATGGCGGTTCGTCATGGGTGAGGTAGACGAACGTCCTGCAGGTTTGTAGTCGCCTGACGAGGCGGAGTGCGTGGCTTGACTGATGTGTGAATGATCGACGTTCTGAACAAAGGTTTGAATTGTACCCGGTGGGGGCACATGAAAATGTGCACGTTTCGCTGTACAAGTCACGCTACAAAGATCTTTTGAAAGTCGATCAGGTTTGGGCCCATGGCTATGCAATGAATCAGGCGGAATGATTTCAGCATAAAGCACTCGAGCAGCTCTTGAATAGATTTCATTGCTTGAATTGTGGCTGTCGTGGTTATCCTTGGTCGCAGACGACTTCTTCTGTGAAGGCTGGCGAGGCTGCGGTGTCCTGTCGAAGTCTATAGATGACTCTCGACTGGAAGGACGCTCAAAATCAGGAGGGAGATTAGGATTGAAGAAGGCTCCTGGGTGTCCTGCGCCGCATCCGTGGTCTGAACTGCCGACACTCTCAGCAATGGTTTCTCGGTACTCTGATTGCCCCGAATTGGCGCCATCGTAAAAGACACGAGGTCGACGGCCGGACGAAGCGCGTCTGACGGTGACTCTTTCCGGCTCATTCGCAAAGCTGACACGACTACTTCGCCTGCGGTGTGATCGCGGACTCAGACTTTCAGCTGAGGAAGCAAAGCGTGAACGCCGAGGGCTCTTGGAGCGGCTGATGCGAACACTGCTCGAGCTGCGTCGCCGTCGCGGAAGCACATCGTCTAAATCGTCGATGACAACGCTGCTTCTCGCGGAGGATCGGGGCATGATGTTACGGACCACATGTATGTCTTCCTCGGTTCCTGTGGAAGATTCGGTAACATAGACTGGTTGTGGCCGTTGCGATCCATTATCCACGATTATGTTGATGCTGTCTCGGGAAGGTGATCGTCTATGACGATGGCAATGTGAGCGATGTGAGCGATGATGTCCGTGATCCGAATGGGAGCAGTCCCCAGACGAATCCGTGCACCGCCGATGCCGGTGAGGATGCCTTCTCCGCCTGCGGTGAGAGCGTTCCTCAGAGTCCTCGCTTGATGTTCGTTTGCTCCGACATGATCGGCACATGTTGGGTCGTGGCACCTCGCCCGGGACTAATGGATTGCGTGAGCACCAATTAGGTGATCTGAATTTGCCGCAGCCAGAGCAGGCCTGTTGCAGGGTCGACACATAACGACCATGATCGGCGTTAGCGGGGACCCTATCGTCGTTGCACCGATGTGAGGGTCGTCTATGGCGTGGGTAATGATAGTCATTATCATCCGAGTCGTAGTAGGAAATATGACGCCAGGATCGCATTGTGCTTGAGTGACCACAACCCATAGATCTTCGAATAGGTGCAAGGGCCTGGCCAAGAAGATCGCAGATGGAAATGCCCTGGTGAGGATACCGCCGCTTCCGAACGAAGACAGATTTGTTGTGCCCGGGGAGAGTTCCTACATACGTCTGGCCTGGAATCATACAAGGGCCCGGAGGAATGCTTGCCAGGATTAGTGGACGGTCACTTCCCGAAAGAAGAGCGAACGCACTGTAATGGCATGGTCTTTTAGAGATGAGGGGCGCCAGCGAGTTGGTAGCTTGTCGTAAAGCCATTCGTCTCGCTCTGAGCGTGTAGGAATTTGAATTCAAAAGGCGAGAATATAGGAGTGAAAAGGGTAAGACAGTGCTAGGTGTTGCATGCAAGCGATGGTCATACGACAATGGATGAGGTACAGAAGCAAGCGATTGAATGGCAAAGAAGCGATGTATACAGAATGTGGGTTGACAAATGAGAGTAAGGCAATTTGCAAAAGTTTTGAGGTAAAAAGATGGCAAGATATATGTGTCACCACCAAGGGAAGGTGCCACCGTTGTGGAAGCATGTGGAGCACTTCATCATCGTTCCCTGATGATGAAGGTCTTGACTTGGCATCAGGCACAATCTGCTCTCAAGACATAGACCATTCAATAATGTTGCAACTGCATATGGAGGTGAGACAAGATCTTTGATCTTGAGAGTTGCTCGAAACGCTGGATGGTTCATTCGATTTTCAGCAAACGGGAAACACCAACCGTAGACCCCATTCCAACGGATGAAGCGATAAGGCATGATTGAGATTTGTTTTTGCCGCTCGTATCCCTTGTCAAGAATGATCAAAAGTGCTCATTTAACGCTTTACGCCTTCACGTGGAAATAGAACCCACAATGAATGACTTAGTGCACGCGGGCGAAGGGCACGTATGTACATAGTCTGTCCAAGGTGGAGGACACGGTTCCGGCTCAACGTTTTCCCGAGACTTGGCACAGCTCGCTTCGTACAACATGAAGTCAATTAATGAAGCAACGAACCTCAAGGTGAGTTTCCCTGCCCATGATGATCTTCATTGTTCATGACATTTGGCTGATACCCTTTCCGAAACCTTGTTCCTTCCATTCTAGCTGTGTCTCCCAACCCCAGACCTCCTCTTGGCTGTCTCGTTCATCCTTTGTGCCCCAAGCATGCCGTTGGGACTTGTTTTCAATCCAGAAAGAGAAAGTTTCATCCTTTAGGAAACTATCTCTGGCAGCATGTCTGCCCAAAGCACTCATAGTGTGATGCCCGTTACCAAAGATAAGGATGCATTGCGCCTCTCGCCCATTGTCTTGAGCTATCTGCAAACCATCTCAACGGGCAAGCGTCCATTGTCTGCCGCTCAAGCCAAAGAAGTCTCGCAAGACCCTCACAATGGCAGATTCCTCCAGTACATGAGCTCCCCTGATTCAGACGCCTCAGAGCCCGTCGGTCCGATTGATCTGACGCGTCCCATCTCCAATTACTTCATCAACAGCAGCCATAATACCTATCTGACTGGGAATCAGCTGTACAGCGAGTCCAGTACCGCAAGCTACACCACTGTACGTTGATCCATACTACCCCGAATGCACACCTTCTCTGCTCAGAGTGCAAAGTCTGTGTCTAGCCGGTTCTGATGTGCAGCTTCCAAGGCATTGCTCCGTGGCTGTCGGTGCATCGAGATCGATGTGTGGGATGGCGAACCCAGGTCACGCTCAGCTGATCCCCAAGGTAGACAGCCTGAAGAAAAGAAACATGGATTCAGGTCGCACATTGCCAGCCTTGTCTCATCCCACAAACAGTCACACCAATCCCGGGAGCAAGCATCGACGCCAACAACCACAGCAGAAGAGCTGCCTCTGCAAATGCCAACGCCATGGACCTCTACCTCCACAGAGATGCAGGCAGAACCACGAGTCCTGCATGGCTACACGTTGACCAAGGAGGTTCTTTTTCGCAATGTTTGTGCTGCAATCATGGATGCAGCCTTCATTAACAGGCAAGATGTCCATTCCCCATCAGACGGTCCATCCATTGATTGATGTTCAAGTGAACTTCCCATCATCGTCAGCCTTGAAGTCCATGCAGGCGCTCAACAGCAGGAGGTAATGGTGCAGATCATCAAAGCTACCTTCCAGAATCACCTTGCATCCCTGCCTACAACAGATGATTTATCGCTCCCGAGTCCAGAATTCCTCCGCAAGAAGATCTTGATCAAAGTAAAATACGTTGACCCCAAAAAGGCTGTTGCTTCAGCAGAGAAGCCGGAGGCATCACTCAAAGTACCCCATTTGTCAAGGAAGACGTCTGCTAGCTCCGTCGCCTCCTCGTCGCTCTCGTCCTCGGACAACGATACTCCGCACACTAGAACGGAAAAGAAGAAGAAGCCATCATCCATCATACCAGCTCTGTCAGCGCTGGGAGTCTATACCCGCTCATATCACTTTTCAAGCCTCTCCTCTCCCGATGCCTTGGTTCCTACCCACGTCTTCTCCTTATCGGAGAAGAAGCTCATGGAGGTGCATCAATCCTCTGGTCCAACTTTGTTTTCCCATAATAAGAATTTCCTGATGCGCGCATTTCCTTCAGGTCTACGCGTTCGGAGCGACAACCTTGATCCATCCGTCTTCTGGCGGAAGGGGGTCCAGATTGTTGCCTTGAATTGGCAACGATGGGACGAAGGCATGATGCTGAATGAGGCAATGTTCAATGGCTCGGCAGGATGGGTCTTGAAGCCTGAGGGCTATCTTGGACATTTGGTGCCTCGAGGATCGAGCCAAGCTTCAGGACCCAGGGCCGGCGAAATCAGAAGTATTGGCCAAGAGTCCCAGGCTGATGCCATACATCGAAGGACGCTTTCGCTATGCGTCACCGTCCTTGCAGCTCAAGATCTACCTCTTCCGCCAGAGCTCCGACACGCTCATTCTTTCCATCCCTACCTGAAAATCGAACTTCATGCCGAGAAGCCTTCCGAACGGGACGGCGCAGCCATTGACAAGGATGGCAAGAGCAAAGACAATGACGACGAGGACAATAAGTACAAACATACACTCAAGCCTGGTGGCAAGAGTCACACGGAGATGGACTTCGGTGCAGCCAGGATCGAATTCAAGGAGGTTCCAGGCGTTGTCGAGGAGTTGAGCTTTTTGAGATTCAAGGTCCAGAACGATGAATTTGGGAAAGACGCCCTGGCTGCATGGTCGTGCATCCGCCTGGATCGCTTGAGGCAGGGCTACAGGTTGATTAGACTCCTAGACGCAGAAGGCAAGCCAGGCACGGGGGCGCTCTTGGTTGCCATCAACAAGGTGTTAACATGATGATCTCAAGATAGGACTTCATCCCTGGCAAGACTATACAAAGCATGCCTCTCGGCCCTTTGCGCACATGCTGTATCCGACGGCGAGAATAAGGGCAGAATGAAGACGGTCGAATTCGAAAAGATAAAAGTCTGCCCATGGAAGGGTTTTACGCCACTGCTGCTGGATGTATTTCCGGTGTTCCAAGATACCGAAAATGACATTCGCTTTCTTTGGCACCAGACTATTTCCTGGTGATAATTCAGCTCCAGGAAAAACTTGCCCGAGGTACTTCATTCACTTTTGCTCCGGACGACTCTGAGCCATCATATCTCCTCGCTGAATTCTCATTATCAAACTGTGATCAACGGCCTGCGTACGTCGAAGGCTCGTCAATCATTTTCGTCACACAAGCAGGTATGCAACACGCAATGACAATACTTGTTGAATCGTTCAATGTTACCTCGAGCTTCTTTGCGGCATGTCTTGGTGGGTTCTATTCAAGTCGTATCGAGTGGTGAGCTCGCGTATCAACTCCTTCTTGCCACAAGCATTCATGGACGGAATGCACAGTCACCAAAGCTCGCTTCCGTGATCGACCTGGGTCCTGAACACGCTTCTCTGCGCACAAAGCTTGCTGGCTCTGCATGTTGGGTCGTGTCCGTATGGATTCCCGTTCTATGATAGAATTGTCACTTGGCCGCTGACGAAAATGAGGATCTTTCTCTGGATTCAAAAGTTCTCAGATATTCCCTTCGAACGCCCACGAGTCATGCATGGAATTTCAGTTCCCTTAGGCTTGCTGCCCAACGATATGCGCTTTTCCGTCGACGTCGCCACCAAAGTGGTACCCGCGTACCGCACAAAGTGTTTGCTCGAGGGAAAGCCAAACATTGTCTCGACGCAGTTGCAATCACGAGGAGTCGCGTACTTGCAGATGATTCATAGAGTCATGGACACACGGATATCAACGATTAATTAAGGTACTGCTATCCTATCCTTTTCGTCCCTTCTCCTTTTCCAGAAACAAAAAGTGGGTTGCCATTCTTCCAAGTGACATCGCGCCTGTGTTTCTCTATTGGCGCTTTTTTAAAGGAAATTTCCACCAGAGTCGAGGAAAAGAATCTCGCGGTGAAACGTGGTTTGTCCCATTTTCGGGTCCTGTCTGCCCTTGAGTGGTACTTGGAGCTCGTGCTCGTGCCATGTGATGACATGCCGAGCCCTGTCCGGAAAAGGTCAGCGTTGTCCTCCTGGATGAAGGTCGACCCGTACCCTTGGTGGAGAATGAAATCAACAAGGCTGGTTGCAGCGTGGGCAGTGCTTGCCCGGAAGCACCCATTGCTCAACGCCATGCTCTGCGCAACGGGGGCATCTCACGCCTGGCATCTTGCCGCTCTGTCGCATGGTCAGTCATGTGTGCGACGCAGTCTCAAAGCAGTCAAGAATACCGGCATGTACATTCGAGGTTCGCCAAGGAAAGCCACCTGCTGGACCTCCCCCATTGGACTGTCCAAGGTGTTGAGCTCAGGGTACTGAGACAAGTCCTCGGTGTCAACGCCACGACCTTGATAGGGGAAATGCATGGCTCTGATTTCTTGAAATCTTTAGAGTGACTGTGGGCTGAAGTGGATTCTACCGTGATGCTGAAGAGAAATCGCGAGTACAGGCCTGATGCTAACAACTCATCCAAACTGAAAGGATGGGAGACTGCACAAGCTTATATATACAAGGGCCGAGCATCCGGGTTGAGAGGAATTCCAAAGCCAGGACGGCCACGCAATCTCCGCTCTATCTGCCAGCGTATCAACGATGGCACGAAAAGAGCTGTTATCGCTACCCACTCTGCGCGAACGTGATATCGAGTGCACAACTTTAGACCTTCGGACGGATATGGCACCCCCGCCGTGCTTACTGCTTAGGTCTGTTTTAAACTTTTCTGCATCCTTCAAGTCCCGTACCTAAGTCACACTTGGGGGTCGGCAGCTAGCATCATTTTTCAAATCGGTTGGCGTCGCGGCCGCTAACCTTCGAACGGTCAATCGGGGAGGAGGAAGACGCTAGCAAAGGTGCCGATGGTCGATTTTCTGGCAGGCAAGAGTCTGTCTAATGAAGGTACCAAGAAAGGAGCGATTGAAGCCCATCAATAACGCCATGGAGCTTCATCGAGACGAAAATCACCCTTGACCAGCAGCCTCAAGAAGCTGCTACGGATGAAGCCAAGATAAGGTTTGACCAATGTCTCTCCAAGTACTATTGCTTGGCTCGTGTTACGCTCGTGCTTGCTCTTGTCTGTCAAGAGCAGGTGACAGCAGTACGGAGTACAGCTCGCAAAAGCCAAGGAGGAAGTTTTGAATAGGCTTGGTAGATATTCATTCAACCAACAGAGAGATGATGTGTCATGCTGCTAACAGCATGGTGGTCTGAGCTTCACAAGGTTCTCGGCGGAGGCGTTGCTGCCACGTGGGTGACAGACAACTCTATGTACTCGAATGAGCCAGTATTGATATATCACAAGCGGCAGGTTCCATTCTTGAGAACTCAACAACTCCTGCCTCCTCCCTGAGATCTCAGATCGGAGGTCAAAGGTCAAATCGCAGAGTGCGCAAGCGACAACACATCGTCGTACTGGCTTTGCCAAAGAGGACGCTTGATGCTCTTTGCGCCATGTGATTTACCTGATTTCAGACTCGTCTCCGTCCTCAGGCGCGCCTTGTGCGATCAATCACAAAAACTGTCCTCATTCAAGCAAGGCGGCGTCACCATGCAGCGCCAAGCTCGATGGTGATTAGTTGGACATCGCCCAGCTTTTTCTGATAGCTGTTTTCCAATTCTCCATATTCCATCATCCGGCCATGGCTTTCCTCACCGCAATTTTGAGGATACATCAAGCTTGATGGCTTGGATGCAAGTCGCGTCCGTGCGCTCAGTCGGGAAACGTCTTACAGACTTGGACAAACATCCCTGAACGCGTGGGGACCCTCAATTTAGTGGCCCCCTTTAGTCCTTTACAGCTTTACAGCTTTCGCCCATTGGCAGATCTTAATTATGTCCCGAAGCTAGGCTGGGCTATATCGTCTCAAAGTACGTGCTAGGCTGGACGAGTCAGATCTAACAAGGCTATCCCCTGCGAACCCTCGGGATCTCTTTGCCCCCACTGATCTAATTTAGGCAAGACCAGGGATGCAAAAGTCTAGACGTTTGTCGGAGACAAGCTTATGCATGATGCACAGCCGTTGATTGCATCGGCAGTTGATGTCGCAATGATCCAGTCCCAACGGACAGTCACCCTGTCCTGGTCCTTGGTGTGATTGACAAACTCGCGTATTGTTTGTTTTCCAAGCTCGAGCCACCTTCTCGATTGACTGCCACAAAAGAGATCTCGATTTCGGAAAGCGCAGGGTCGAAAGTCGACCAACTACAGTCCAGCACCTTGCTTGGTCATCGCCGGCGTCTCAATAGCCCGATTTGGTATGGTACAATTCTCCCGAGGGTCTTTGAAGCTCTTGACTTCTCAAATCAGTGCTTGCTACCTGCTTCTTCTTTTTGATGACTGCAATAAAACAGACATGCAACAAAGTTCATTTCCCACCTGGTCTGAAATGAGCGATGAGCTTCACCGCCGTCTATGTTTCGTTTGGAGACATGGCACGTGCTGCATTCGGATATCTGAGCGAGGCTAGACTGCAGCATTTAGGGCGATCTCAATTTACTGTTTAAAGTATGTCCATCCGGCAGCGTCATGAATAAACATGGAGAAAATATTGCCCAGCACAAGCTTTACGACCTGGCATGTGCCCTTGCATTTCCTTCGAGCCCCTGAGCAAGCCTCAACGTGACCGAATCCCCATCCGAACGTATCGTCGATCATCATCTTCTGCAACGGTGCCTTATCCCAGCCACCCGGGTTCCTACTGCGGGTGGAGCGTGTCGCGTATCGTCGCGGAGGGTGCCTGCATCCCCACGGCCTTACCCATGGACGTGGCTTTCCCACTCCATGCACAAGAGGCGAGCTGCATCGAGCCTCCCGGATCGCCAGCGGTCTGCGGGTGATGGCAGGTTCTCCATCGACGGATCTCGGATCCTCGCCAGCGACTCGGATCCGAATAGCCGCGGAGGTGCAGATCGGAGACGATCCGCAAATGCGGTCAGCTCCCCTGGCTCGTTTGTTCGTTGAGCGGTCAAACAGACGCAAGGTTTCGAAGTGACAAATAGGACGGCAAGGACGGAAAGACTCTCGGTACCACCGATTGAGCCATCATGCAAGGTACGAGGACATGAGGGACGATTGGCGAGGATCTCTCTTTGGGCTGTGTGCCCTGCATGGCCGAGTGATGAGCATCATTCTCGTACCATGCGTCCACATGCAGCCCGAGATCTAAGGGCTCCACTTGTGTGTTGACCTCCCGAAGCTCTCACTAGAAGCCTTCCATTATCCCGCTCTTGTTCCAATCAGCTCGCTCGCCTTCTACATCTCGCTCTTTGTCTCGCTTCTCATGTTCCAACGTTTCATTGCTCTTTTATTTTGTTCTGCGGACCTTCCACCTGTCTTCTGCCCTCGAGAAGTCCTCCACGGAAACCGTCCCACACCCCCCAAAACACAAACTCAGAATCCTATCATCATCCTCATCATCATCATCACTTCCCTCATTCCTCGTCAATCAATCCATTGGAAAAATGACCAATATATCCCATCAAGGCGCAACGCGCATGCTCAGTCCGTTTGATCAGCCCTACGAGTTATCAACCCTACCCCTTGATGGGATACATCCATCCGCCTCTCCACTAAATCCAAATTCCCATCACGTCGCTCCTTCCTCAGCAGCAAACCCCTTTYAAAGACCTCCCGATATACTCTTATCTACCTCTCCCCAAACCCCAATTACCCTTACGCCGCAGGGCGAATCCAATACCCCATCTAGCCCACCATGCCCTCACAAGCCCATTGCCCAATCTACCCGGCCCCCCTCAAAAGAGAAATTCGTACGCCTGAGAATTCATCCACAGGAGCACAATGTTGGATTGGGATCGTCAAGACCGGGAGAGACCGCATGACCATTTCCGTGCGGAAGGTGCGACTGTACGTGGGACGCGTGCGGGAATGAGGAGGATGGGGTTTGTGAGCCGGAGCTCCAAATGCTGTGATGTGTTTTTTGGGTTTGGGCGTACGGGTTGAGATTGGGGGATTTGGGAGGATGGAATGTGGGTGGCTGGGAGGATGGGGGGAGACTATTGAGGGTCTTGAGACGGTTTTCGGATGAGGAGGTTGCGTGGCTGCGTTGTGTTGGGGTTTTCCAGTTGGCAAATGGGGACGATGTGTGGCATTTGCTGCGTAGGAACGTTGGGTTCTGTGCAGGGTAATTGATGTAAATGCTATATCGTTACTTGTCTATATTTGGAATTATGTCTATATATTCTAAAAATGTTGTTGCAGCGTTTCATAATTCATTATTCTTTTCCCAATGCTCAATTCCCATCTGACCCTTCTGCGCGGCTGCGTTTTGGCCGATAGTTCAATATTTGTCCAACAATTCTGGCTTGAGATGACATTACCTGGATACGTTGCGCTTGTGAACGATCTTGTCCAGCTCCCATATCTTGTACTTTGGATGCCGTGAAGTGAAGATCGCTGATGGACTGGGTGCGTTTTGGGGAGTATGGCCGGCGCAACTCGGGAACGAGCGATGCTTGGTCGGCGCGCAATTCTTGTGAGTTTACGTGGCGCATGGTCTTTTCATGGGTTTATGGAAGGCGCGAGTGGGCTTGTCTTTGTTCATGTGATCCGTGAGGTCTCGATTAAGGTTCGACCTTGTGAAAGTTCTGTGCTTGCAAACCTTTTTTGGACGACCAAGATTGTCTTTGGACGATCAGAATTGTCTTCAAACCCGAACTGTTGTTCGAACTTGGTTAAGTGCACAGCTCAATCAGGGCACAGCTGCCATGAGGTTGACCCAAGCCGACAATGGCTGCAGAACCTTGTCGGTGAATGTGACGCCGATAGCCTGCTTGTTATTCTCTTCGAAGATTTTCGCGTCTCCAAAGCCGCCTTCCAGACAAGACAGACATGAGATGACAATGCGAGTAAATTGCGTGCCCATGCGGGATGGCAGTTCGTGCTCGGCGAGCCCTTGCAGCGTCCGTTGGATTGTCAACGGCCTTGTCAAGGTCCATACCAGTCTCTTAATATGCGGTTCTCTGTTCTCGCCTTGCCGGCTCTTGAGTGGCAGCAAATCCTCGGGCTGTATGAAACCCAGCCGGACTGCTGTGTTGGTGTACTTCTCGCAAGGAAATTTCACCTCTTCCAGGCTGCTCACGAGAGGCTCCCAAAGCCCAATCGTCAAGAGATTCACACCAAAGCTATATATATCATGGCCCATATTGTACCTTTGTTCCGGTTGAAGGCCGTGTCGCCTCGGATGGCGATACAGATCCTTTAGCCAGTCATCTTCACCTACCATGGAGGATGGTGATTCAGCCATCCGAAGCATAGTCCAGTCAGTAAGATACGGGTTGCGAAAGTTCGAGCCCTCAATTTGGGTTTCTACTATGAGGATCGTATCGGGACGTATGTTTTTATGGACCCTGCCGGAGGTGTGCACAGACAATACTGCTTCAGCAACTTCACAAGCCAACGAAAAGCGGTAGTCAAGTGACTCCTGACGAGCGTCGCCGCTGTCCATGTGATCCAGAATCAAACGATCCAGTGTGCGAAGCTGGGCAGATTTCTGGGGAAGTTCAAAGATGAGCTCAAGCTGAGGTTCAGTACGATAGCCTAAGCACCTCAGGATTCCTGTTGAACCAGTGGGCAGGCGTGAAAGACAAGATGCAATTTCTTTGATATCGTTCACGTCGCTGGTGAGTGTGCGCTTGGGCTCAATGAGCACATCGATTTCACGCAAGCCAATGTCCGATATCTGGCCTTTCGCGATCCAGGCGTGTGAACCTGGTTCAAAACATTGGCTGAATTGACCATTGTCCTGCGTTGAAGTCTTGAACTTAAGGGATGTCAAGAGGGAAGGGTCGGGAAGTACACGTTTTCTCATCTCGACCAGCGAAATTGTACGCCAGAAGGAGCGCTGCCATTGTTCGAGTTCACTCATGCTGGCTTTGAGGTTACGCTCGCCCCGCCAAAGGAACTTTCTCCTCCGGAGAATACCCCTTTCGTCGAAACATTTGTCCAACTGATTGTCGGCGGCAATCAATCCAGCTTTCAAACGGGCTATCTGGTCTTCCAACACGTCCTTGATTCCGACGTCCACATCATCTTGCGAATATGCCCAATCCGCCAAAGTCAGGCTTTCCTTCAGCTGACCACTGTGTAGGTTGTGGCCAAATGTACCAATTCTGATTACGATGTCTGGTGCTTGTTGGTAGTGGTCCACCCTTGACTTGAGATATCGGCCACATTTCGCGAACGTTATCGCAATGCCAGGCCCAGCTACTGCGAATGCAACAGCGGCAAGGATGAGCTCAGCCATGCCAGAATTCGTATAACATCGGAGTTCCGATAGTCGAATCTTGGAATTACCAGACCATGAAGTGGCTTTCTGCTTGCGAACTTCTCGAGGATAACTCAACGTCGGATGATGTGCGAGACGCTGTCCTGAAGATTAAGCGTCGAGCAGGTGGGCCAGATGGGCCAATGAGAGCTGCAGAAGCGCCACAGCCCAGATCTGCCTTCCATGGGGCCCCCTCCTTCCGTGAACCTTTGGTAAAACCACCTACTACCGTCTGGCTTGCGATAGAACGAGGCCCACGCTCAAGCGCGCCTTCCCATACTAACAGCTTAAGGAATGCCATCCTTGTTCTCCATCAACCTGCCATCACCACCATGGAGACGTACGAAAAAGTACTCGGTGATGGGAGCTTCCTTGGTAAAGGTAACTTTGGCCACGTGGAGAAGGTCCGGCGAATCCGAGACTCCAAGGTTCGTCGAATCACCGCAGAACGGCACTGCGCGGCCACTAAATACAAAGGGTAGATCCTAGCCTGCAAAACTATTTGGTTCGAAGATAAAGAGACTTCAAAGACCGAGCGCGAGTCTGCAATACTCAAACAGCTCAACCACCCCAACATCGTCCAGCTGGTCGAGGTAGAATGGTGGCCAAACCATGTCAAAATCTATATGGAATATTGCGAAGCAGGCAGCTTGCAGGACTTGATTAATGAACACAAAGAACAGCAAACCTTCCTGCTCGAGGACCAGGTGTGGCTTATTGGCTTCCAGCTTGCGTCGGCGTTGCTTTACTGCCATGCCGGATTACGCATCGATGAGGAAGGATTCCCCCAGACCGACCGGAAGAATATCCTGGATTGGAAGACCATCTTACATAGAGACATCAAGCCTGCCAATGTGTTCATGATGAGACGTTCGGCAAGAACTTTGGATTCGATCAAGTTGGGCGATTTTGGTCTAGGATATGTGCTTCGCAATGACGATCACCCTGGGACCTATGTTGGTACCACGCAATTCCTTGCTCCTGAAATCAGCCGGCTGAGCGCTGATCCGATACGTTGGACCACTGATTGCGATATTTTTTCCTTTGGCTGCACACTCTATACCCTCTGCGAGCTCAGGCCCCCCTTTGCCAATCACCTCGAAGCAGAACACGAGTCGTATCCTCCGATATCCACCTTCTACACAGAGCGGCTAAGGGATCTGATCGCTTCTTGCTTGTCATATTCACCGGACGCCCGACCTCAGAATGTACTTGATCTGTTCCAGCAATGTCGACGCTGGATGTTTCCTCCCCGACTCAGGTCTATCCGTCTTCGATTGCCACATCTCCGAGACAAACCCAAGCAAGAACGAGCACCACCATAGGTGCACAACGAAAGAATCAAACCGATGAAACCAGATATTAAGAGAAGAGATATCACGCGTGACCGTAGAGACTACTCAAGACCGTCCTCATCAAAGGATAGAGAAAAGACCAATCAGCGAGTAATCATGGCGTTTCAGAACAACTTATCACCCGATAGAAAAATCACCATTCAGTCTGGTATCTCAGGAATGAAAGCGTTCCGTAGAAGATCGGAAACCTCCTCATCACCCGAAAGAGAAAAGACCAATCACGAGGAATGAAATCGATCCGGAACGAGTCAAAAACCTCCTCATTAACAGATAGAGGAAAATCGATGCTTCTTTGCGAAGAAGGTTCAATGGAACCTGCTCTTCACTCAGGATCGGTCTATGAGCCAGTCCTGATGAACTTATTAATCCTAGCATGGAATCGACATTGGGCGAACTGAAAAGCTATGAAGAACGTCAAAAACATATTTAAAGAGATCAAGCACAATCAAAGCAGTATCAATGATGTGGAGCTTGAATAGCATGATCTCAAGAATATAAAGCAGACCCTAGCGAACTACTCCGGCAAAAGCACTCACGCTGGCATGTTTTTTACCTAATTAGGGCAGTGTATTTCTCCTGACGACTGGTATACACCAAATAGGGCAGGACCAAGAGGGTTGGACAGAATTGAGCGCCAGAAGAGCTGCTACGGACAAGTCTGCGAAGAAGAGAACAAGGTTTGCGAAAGCGAAACCTATGGGGCGTGATGTCTCCAAGGAACATACTTGAGATTTCTGGGTCCATCCAGACTCATGGTGCATCGAAGAGGCACGAATATTGCCATGTTGTATAGTATGATCATCACGAAGAATACAAGACATCATATTTTGGAGCGGCCCTGAATCATTGTAGAGAAGAATATGAATTCTTCTCATCTTTTAGCTGCTTCTCGCCCATCCAATAGTCACATGGATAGAACTCCTTGCAGACAAAACTCCTGAGTCGTGAATGCCCTACCACGGGAGTCCCTCCATTTCGATGAGATCTACAGCACTCTCCTCGTACTACCGATCCATCTTTCAACGCGGTCAAACAGGAATGGTTCTGTACCCGGCTCGCGCAAACGTGTGTTCGCCGTCACCTCATCTCTTTCTCCCATGTTTTCTCAAGATATGAACATGCGAGGCCCCCCCAAAAAGAAGGTAGTACTCGCGGTGGACGAATCTCACCCGTGCTGCACATGCCTGCCCGCATCGTGATCACAAGTAGCCCATCAATGTGGCGTTTCAAGCATGATCAAGGATGTCAGGGACTAGCCGATGTGGAATGGTGTGTTCTCATTTCCTGGCGTAGAGGTATATTGGTCGATAGCGGATGAAGCAAGCCTTTTGCCTGGGCATCGCAGGAGGCGTGGGGATTGGCCACCATCCGCTGCAGCAAGATCGCCGCGATATGCAGAATATCGCAGGCTCGGTACGAGGCAAGGAAGCAAGTGGCGCGTTACTTGATAGTGGGTAGAGATCGGCCCACAGCCTGAATCGGTGAGATGATGCCGCCGCTATTCCGAGCATATCCCTCGCACGGCTCAGAAAGCGCCTCGAGATCCTGTACTCGCCCTTTCCGATCCCATCAGCATACGTGAGGTCATTCTTGAGCATTAGCTTTTCCTCAGCAATTTCTTTGAGAAGGAAATTCTGCTAGAGTTGTCGTCTCCACGAACAATTTCGGCGAAGCGGGAAAGACGTGATCGATAGGCGTAAGAAAATCTGTTTGTATATAAGAGATGCAAGGCAGGCGGCGATGCCAATGTGTTGCTGCTTCCCCTTCCGACTGATGAGCATGAGGGCGGGTACACGCTCTGCTGCTTTTCAGTCTACGCCGTACCAGCGCATTCACGCTCTGACAAATCATCCGTCGTAGCTGCCTCGCGGCCCGCATCATGTTGTTTGGACTGGCCTCGAGTGGGCCATGGACGTCACCCTGCAACGTCCTCTCCCTGCTCTGGTAGCAAATCACAACACAAGAAAGGGGATGAACTCTATGCTGATTGGCAGTGCACGCCGTGTCTGCGCCATGGTGCTCCGTCAACACATCCGCTGTAGCTGCTTTGCGAGCTGCATCCATAAAGATTGGACTGATCTCGACCAAGTCAAAGCCAGGAGCGATAAATATATAGAGCGGCCAGCCTCCAAAAGAAGGGAGACCGTTAGCCAAAGATCAAGGACGAATAACCTCATCTAATCAAAGCTATTACTTCTCATTGTCGAACTTGAATTCGAACATCCGTCCGTGCACCAAGATGCGTTTTATCATCACTTTCGCCGCTGTCTTCATGGCTGGCGCTGTCCTTGCCAGTAATAATCACTGTAACGATGGCTGCTCTGGCGTTAGTGGCCCCTGAGGCTTTCCTTGCGGTCTCTTCTCTCAACTATTTTTTCCAGCAGAACATCATTTCTCTTCACAGCCTGACAATTCATTTGCATGACAGGTTTGCGTCGACGGCTTCTGCAAGGTCGGCAAATATGACTTCCCTTGTGGCGGCGATACTTTTGTGAGTCGATGCTGAAATTCGATGCAACGAAATCTTGCTGATGGCAACCGCCACAGTGCTATGGTCTTGACGGCAAGTCTTGCGAAGCCTATGGCAACAAGGCCACACAGTGTCCAGGAGGGCACAAGGACTTGAGATGAAAAGAACAATGTTCGTACTTGGGGGGTCACACGTGCCCTTCACGGACCTACAATATAGCTCGCTCCTTCAGTGTCCCATCATCTTACCCTGAGAAAGTGCCTAGCGCCAGTGTTATAATTATCTATCTTCAAATGGACTAATTTTGGATTCTCATCCATGGCATTCATACAATGATGACAAGGGTTCTGCCACTCCCTACTGGATGCATATGCGGTAGTAGGGTTGAAGAAACGCTTGCGACTCAGCTTTGTCAAATTGCGGTGATTGTGGGAAAGAAACCCCAGAGAAGGAGTTATTGGTTTTCTCAGTACCATCGTACACAAGCCTCTTCTTTCAATACCACTTCGCATGTCAACAAGGTACGATCAGAAGGATAACACTAAATTCAATCCATAAAGACACGGGTTACTTCACTTAGCTCTGAGCAATGTGAAAGATTCTCCTGACCTTTGCATCTGTCGAGATCTTCGCGAGAGTCGCAATTGGAGACCTCTCTTAAAGACAGAACGCCATTCTTAGACACGTACGAGGTCGTTGATGGGACCACATTCCAAGATTATAGATCGAGAACCAAGCAATTGACGTCCCATGCAGACCTCACTGCAAATTGATCTTGCACTACTTGGTGTGATAGAGGCGCCTGAGTGGGGTACGTTTCGGAGGAGCCAAACCTCATGCTGCGGGACGACCGCTCAAGAGGTGTGCCTTCCAAGATAATGACCTTCTCTTTTCGGTGCTCGTCAATCAAACACCTATTGGTAGATGAGCCGCCAGACATGATCTATTCCTGGAATGCTATGACTGGGTTTGGAAGAAGCTGAGGCCGCGTTATACACCTACCGATACGGTACATCTTGGATTGGGAGCTTCTGCCGGCTTTGACCTGGCAATGAGGTACACCCAGATTATGAACGCTTCTCGTCACTGGGCGTTCTACTCTGGTGCTTCTTCAGAAGCCACCAGATCTCCGGAAGGTGAAATTTCACATTAGTATCCTGCAATCTAATTTCCGAAAACCTCCACATTGTTCGAGGTTCTGACATCTTCGGCGTTCAGCGGGAGCCCTTTTCGATCTTGTACAACCACGGCAACGACGACACATATGTCGTCCACCTTTCCGCCGTGCCAATCTTCGTCCGGATAATGCTTTTGCACCTCTTTGGCGAACGGTCCATCCCGCTTGGTGTCCATACTCGCTGCTTTTGCCTCCCCAACGATATTGACGGCCAGAGTAGCTTGCAGATGGTCCTCGGTGGGTTTGGCTATGCCTCCACCTTGAACAAGCTGATGTATCTTCTCGGAGACTTCCGTTCCCTTCTCACCGTTCGTCCAGGCCTGAAATCCCATCATCTGGCGGCTGACAATCTTGAGCAAATCCGTCGGGCTGAGATTGTCCCAGACACCATCCGTGGCGAAGACCAAGATGTCCCCATGTCTCACAGTATGCGTGGTCAGGCCCGCATCCTTGGGTAGATCGTGAAGAGGGCCCCCACCAAACGCTCTGGACAAAGCAAGGATCTTAGGAGGGACGATAGATAGCTGATACGGCGTATTGAAGGCATGCGTCTGAGGATTCGAATAGTAGTTGACCGCATTCAGGCGTAGCTGCACGAAGCCCGAATCCCCCAAATTCGCGACGGTCAGATTGCCATCGCTGTTCCCCACAGCGACGCATGCTGTGCTTCCCCCGCCCTCAATCTTTTGGTCGGCAACGATCCTCTCATAAGCCGTGTTGAGCAGCTCCCTGGGTCCCATTCTCTTTCCCTGCTCTTCATCCTGCGCCCCCTCCGCCATACGAGCCATCCATTGACACAGTCCATGTGAGAAGTGTGCGGAGTCGAACCCGGAGTCCGACCATCCGCCTACCCCATCTGCCACACCAAACGCAATACTGCTGCTCGTGCCAATCCTGCTGACGAAGAATGCATCCTGCCCGCTGCTGGGCCGGCCAGTGAATGGGCCTTCGAGAAGCTCAAGTTCCGAACTGTATGCATAGGTATCGTCCTTCGGCTTGAAGCGGCGACCTTTACCCGAGAAGGAGGCAGCTATGCGATAGGAAAAGGAGGGAGCTGTGGCAGAGGTGGAGGCCAGACGTGTCTGACCGAAGGTGCGCCTCAATGGTCCAAGGTTGAACGGGGATGCGGAAGAGTATGGTGTGGGGCATTGAGCTCGGAGGTCTTGGTGACTGAGGAAGGGAGCGCTTCTGCACGCAGCACACTGCAATATGGGAGAGACCCCGAGGATGCTGAGGGTTTGTAGGGCCCGCATCTTTGTCAACGCACCCACCGCGGGGCGATTTCGAATGGTGATGCTATTGCGGAGCCATGTGCGCCTTCCAATTGCAGACTCTCCGCTAGAAAAATAGACCAGCTTAAATGGTAGAATATTCCAAGCTCATCGCGCACTTGTTCAGGTATCAAATGTCACGCGGAAGCTGCCAGACACCGCCCTGAGGGAATCATAAAAATTTGTCGCTGAGCCTCCGGACGTCATCGTGCTTATTTGTCTGATTTACGCTTACGGGCTGAATAATACGTACGCATGTTGAGATCAAATTTTCCCCTGGGCGCGCTCTATGGATATTCAATTGCATATCAAAAGATGAAGTCCGCCCCTTTACCACCCCAAGCAAGTATTTGTTGCAGAACAATCCTCCATGGTTAAGGCTGTTCTGGTTTTTGCATATCGTAATCATCAATTCCGCCCTTCTGCCTCCCGTGGGTTGGTTTTTTCCCGCCACATTCAAAACCCATTGACCAATGATTTGTGAAATACAAGTGAAATCTAGATAAAAAACCTTTCTACCATGATTTTCTGAACGCTATGAATTTCTATCCATAATTTGCATTCTTTGCCGAATTGGCGTGACCCATCACGTGAAAACATTGTGAACATGCCTGGGGAATCGGAAGAACTTTTGGATATCCCTTCTCGTCTACCACGTTATATCACCAGACAGAAGCACCCTCACCACTTTCAAAAAGGTCCAAGCATAGTCCGTACAAACGTTGCATCTCCACAAGCAGAGTTCCAAATAGTACCGAAACGCCTTGACTCCTATTTCCGACTCCTTCATATCCAGCCAGGACAAATATATATATACAGGGTGTCCCCACCCCATCAACTCCCCGCCTACTCATCCGCCGGTGTGGGCACGCACTGGTAACCCACCACCGGCGTGGGTTCAACCGCAGTGACTGTCGTCTGGTAATTGATGACCTATTCCTTCCATCAGCATTGTTTCTAGCAAAATTTCACGGTCGTCAACAACGCAGGCCCCAGAGTCATCCTCAACGCCAATGGGAGACCGTCACTGCCCGCCACACCGTGCCCCTCTGTTCTAAAAGATTCTTCGCAGCTTACATAGTTGGCATTCAACCCCTGCCCGCCAGCTCCCACGACCTGCGGCATCGCATGCACGATCGGTGGGCCCATCACCAGCGTCGCGCAACCGTGGCAGTCGACGTCCGCGATGCTTGTCGTGGTTGTGGTGGTCCACACCGTCTTTGTGGGCCCGGCCGGAGCCATTTTCATCGCCGCGGGCATGGTGTAAGGGCAGGCGGAGGAGGTGGGTGAGATGACTTCGATGGGCATCCCGGCAAGGGCGGAGGAGGCAAAGAGGACGGCGAAGGGGAAGAAGAGGGATGTGAAGGAGCGCATCTTTGCTGTATGCTCCGGAAAAGCTGGGAAGTTGGTGGGAGATAATAACAGAAGTCTCGTGAGCTTGATTTGTTTGATTGGAAAATCGTGGAGATAAGTTTGTCAGAGATGGGAGTTGGTGAAGAAAAAGGAATGGGATCCTGCCCAAACGAAAGTAGATGTCCAGAAAAATGAGAGTATTGTGGGCAGACGTCAACAGAAGCCACCACAAAGTCAGAAAAGATGATTTCGAGGAAACAGAAAAGCCCACAGCAACGAGAAGATATCACAAATAACCTTGGGTGAGGCGGACGCCCCCTACGGACATCTATAATTCGACGTCCTCGCACACGCATTTCCCTGTCAACCCCCACTAATGCCATGATGACAATAATGGAGTGACGAGAGGCACATGAAACATAGCGTGTCCAACACGCAATTGATTCTCAAAACGGGCTCCTTGCTCCGGAGGCGCAGCAGTACTCCACATCTTGATTTGAGAGCTTATAATTATTGCATGCAGATACGCAAGTACAGGTGGTGTCAGCAAGGTCTAGAGCGTGTTTCATAAAGTGGAGTGTAGATGGAATAGGAAGGAGATATTTGTAAAAGAGGCAAGGAGACTCCCTGTGTGCCTGTGCGGCCCAGTCGTGCCGCGGCGGGAGACGGCGCGGGAGGGAGGAAGTAAGGGGTAAAGGGGAAAAGGGGAGTTCCCATCTATTGCTGTGAGGATGAATGAACTAAACAATTAGACATCTTTTGGCAGCGGGACCAGACACCAAGCTGTTGACAACGGATGGAGCATTTGACATTTACAGAAGGGAGAACAGCAAAACTTCGACCGATAGCTGCCCCGTGATCTGGCGAGTTCGCGGAAATCAGAATGTCGTCGCTCAGCCAACATCGGTCAAACACACATGATGAAAAATTGAACGTTAAAGCAAATCGTGCTCCGCGACGCCTGAATCTTTGGTCTCGAGTCAGCCACCAAAAGAAAAAAGGGAGTCTTGCTTCGCGAACCGATGGACCCTGGTGTCACCGTCCCGTGGGATCATTGAGATACTGTCTCGCTCGTGACAGTCACCAAATAAGCAACCCTCCATCCAGGCATGGTCCAACCATTCGTCATGGAGTCTGAGTAGTTGCTTCGTCCCCTTCTGCAGTCTTCTGCATAAACAACTTCCCACCCCCAAGAACTTTCGGGTAGAGTAGATGACCCAATCGGAAGCCTCCGTTGAGCGCTCTTCATCAATGTCCGATCAAACCCGCTCCACCCATCAGGCATCGCCGCAAAACCTCCCTCCGCTCCGTAGCTACCTATCCACATCCGCCCCCCCTCCAACCTCGGTCCCACCCCCCATCCTCCCCACCACCACCTCCACAAGCTCCACCCTCTGCCCTCCCGTCGTACTCCGATACCACCTTTGCACCCCCTCGTCCCCCCACCCCTTCTCCTCCCCCCCGCGCCCAGCAACCCACGCCCCGACCTCTCCCAACAGATACTCCAGCTCCCCGTAATTCATCACGGATACGGTCACCGGCGTGACGCTCACCTCGCAGTCGTCGGTGGTGCAGATCAGGGGGCGGGTGAAGGGGGTGGAGGGGTCGGTATGGCGGGAGGCGAGGATGTGGAGGCGCGAGAAGCAGTAGGTGAGGGCGTCGAGGGGGGGAGGGATGAGGGGGCTGGATGTGGGGGTGAAGGTGATGAGGTAGGAGGATGTTAAGTCCGGGGAGAAGGGGGAGGCGGGGATGATGAGGGAGGAGGAGTGAGGGGGGAGGGGGGTKGKGGGGGGGTGAGAGGCGAGGGTGCTGTTATCATGGTTCTGGGGTTGCGGGAGCGTGGAGCTGGTGAGGAGGGRGAGGAGGATGGCGGGGAGGTAGACTTTGGGGATGCCGGGCGATCTCATGTTGGGTTGGGAAGCATAAGGATTGACCTTGTGGGGGTTACAGACCCGTTGTTAGATTCATCCCTAACGAGACAGGCGCTGGTTTTTCAAATGGGTGGACCAGCCTGGAATCCAAGATTCTGAGATAAGCGAGACAGCAAGTGCATGATCCGCGCGGGTTTGATCGCCAATGCACGCTGTATGTTTCTTGATAACTTTCTTGCCAGCCAAGGAAAGGCGAGCACATTGATTCTCCGCATTGCCGACAAACAGGTACCTTAAAAGCATAGACAGGATGCGACGAACATTGCGGGACGCGGGCCTAGGACTGCCGTGACTGCCACGGGTATCTGAGCTGCTTGGAACAAGATCGGCGAATGTCCCACCTGAAAGCGGTTGTGGCGCGTGCGCATGCGATGAGGGTCCTCAATGGAGCTCATGAAGTAGGTCCGTACCCAATCAGCATGATGCAAGAGGTTGTCGCCTGAGAGCCTGCTATTCCGATATGTCGTGATAGACGATGTGCCGGTGACTGAGTCCTCAAACACTTTCCCCGTCGTCCCTTCCCCAAAGCTTTACGGTCCGATCATGCCCGCAACTGGCAATCCACTTGGCATCTCGACTCACATCCACCCCCAATACATTCCCCGAATGTCCACTCAGACTCTTGACCAAGGCCCAGTCATCCGCGGAGAAGATCTGGACGTTTCGATCAAAACCACCACTGACGAAGAAAGTTCCACTCTTCTTTGGCATCGCGTCTCCTCTGTCATCTCTTCCTGGAGCTTCCAGGCAATCTTCCCCCTTGAACCACCGTAGATCGGCCACGCCACCCTTATTGGCCCCGATGACTCCGGCTTCCCTCACCATACGCAAGTCCCAACATCGGGCGAACCCATCACCTGAGCCGGACAGCACGCGATGGCCGTCATGGCTCCAGTCCAGCCCATAGATCTCTTTGATATGCTTATCCAGAATCATGACTGTTCGTCCCGTCCGCAAATCCCAGATGCGGCCAATGCTGTCAAGCCCAGCGCTAGCCAGCAGGTTCCCATCCGTGTTGAAGCTGACGGTATAGACCTCCCTGCTATGCCCTTCCTGCAAAAGCAGCTCTGTCGTGGTGGCGATGTCCCACAGGCGCCATGTCGTGTCAAAAGAGGCCGAAGCGAGGTATTGGCCCGAGGGATGGAAGTCAACGCGGCAAACGCGGCCAGAATGGCCTGAGAGGGTGGAGAGGGGCGTATCTTGCGTGAGGTTCCAGAGGTGGATGTTTCCTTCGCCTCCACTGGTGGCCAGGTTGACGGATTCGGGGGAGACGGCAGCTGTAGGTAGTGTTGCGCTAGGATACCAGGAGATGCCGCCCACACGATCTTTGTGACCGCGCAGGGTCTTGGTTTGCTCTAGGTTCGGAATGCTGAGCAGCCTGACGCCGCCCGACCAGTTACCAGCCGCTACCATCTCACCATTCGGAGAGAAGCGGACCAGACTCACAGGCCGGTCACCAGCGATTTGAGTGCCCCACAGTTCAAAATTGGCAAGCCGCTCCTTGATGGCTTTCCGGTGTTTGATGTGCGTCCGGAGCGGGATGGTGGATTCCTGTTTCTGGTTGGCTATCCGGTCCTTGGCCCGTGGTAAGGAATATCGTGCGATGGTCTTCCTTGCCTCGAGCAATTCCTGCATGCCCTCGGTGTAGAACTCCTCATCTTGCTCGCCTTGCTCACCGTCATCCTGTTGACCGACGTCACGCATGAGCGTGTCAGCCCCTTCTCCATCCTCCTCAGCCTCTGTCAGCAGCTCTCGTAATCGATCTCTCCTATCGCCAGGTCCTTCGCCGAACAAGGTGATGGGTTCCCCCATTGAGCGCAGTTGCGCCCGTACTCGTCCATCGTCTGTAGGAACTGCTATGGCAGCAGCGCGACGTTTGCGCTGAAGTTGTGATAAGACTGCAGAAGCCTTTGCCGGGGCGATGCCCGCTGCTGTCTGGGGAATATAATAATCGCGATCGACAGCTAAAGGCTTGCTTTAGCACTTGGATCCAGGGACCAACATGTGGAAATCAACTTACGAACGCTTGCCAAATCGATACCCTCCTCATCCTGTTATTCAGTCCATCAGTCAGGCATGTTCTCGAGCTTTGTGAAGCCGGCGGGAATGGCAGAAGGCTCTCTGGACATTGATATGAATCATTGCGCATAATAGATTGGTTGGATTGGGCACTTACCTCCGGAGCGTCCTCTTCCACATACGCCTGACGAGCTGGGTGCATCATCTTGGGCGTCTGGCCCTTCGACACAGAGTTTTTCTCTCTGAAGGGAAGAGCTTTGGCCGGAGCAGAGGTAAAGTTGAAGCGTGCGAGCGGCTCCCTCAACTCCATTAGAACTAGGAATGCTTGGCGTCAACTAGGGCTGACAGTACTCGTACCCCTTTTCCAAACTCGCCCGGACGATGATATCACAACTTACGATCTTGATGCAATGCTTCGCAAAACGCTTGGTGGACTCGAAAATCCAAGTGTTATATCTTGTGTAGAAGAACCCCAGAAGCATAGCAACTACCATCACGCGAAGGCTTAACCAGCCTAGGAGGATGATGTGTCGGGCCTGACTGCCAGGACATGTGTGGGGATAATTCCATTTGAAACATCATATATGACACAGTTGTACGCTCTTCATCATGTCTTGCCAGCTTTCTAAATACGACTCTTCTGCAGCGCATCGTCAACAGGCGACCCAATTTCCGTCTTCTGTTATCGTAAAGATCCCCCTACGATTCCATCTATAAAGTCCACTTTCAGCTCAGAAGGTAGTCAGATTCTGATGGAGCAGTGGGCTGGTATGGCTTCCGCATGCCTATTTGCCCGTCCTTTGACGACCTCAATGAGTGAATCTTTGCATGTGGCAAAGATGTCCGGTGCGCAGAGTGTCGGACCAACCTTTGCGACAAGAACCCCCCGGGTACTTGAGCAGTTGGGCCCAGCCTTTGATGACTTGTTTCGGGCATATTCGAAACGTGTCCATGGTGCCATTTTCGTGGGTTTGCAGTGCGTAGAAAGCTGGAAGGCTTCCTTCGGTCTCCAACCAACGAGTACCATAAGCTGGATGCTGTACCTTTGCTTTCAATCCTTTGGATGCTGGTACAGCAGAAACCGATGAATAATAAGTAGATTGAAAGCATTGATCAACAAGGCCGGCGCGTAATTGTACCACGCCAACCCTGTCGCTCCTCGATAGGCACATGCAGACAGTAGGGCAGCGTTATGCGTGATCGTCCACGCCCATGCAAGAATTCGCATATGTTGATACCTCTGATTCTTGTGAGCCTGGCCTCCTCGTCCTCCCGTTGGCTTCCAGCCCATGCTTCTGCCTCTGACCAGGTCCATGAAAGCCTGCAACGCCGCATACGACACCAGAATGGTCACGTACTGTGCAGAAAGCGTGTAGCGTCCCCGAGCCCATATCTTCATCGCAAAGACTCCAACAAGAATGCTGGGGAGGGCGAGTAAAAAGTTGTAGTACTTGAACAGGTCTGGCCGAGTCCACAAGACGAGAGGCGAGGCAACATGGATTGCAAATGCTTGAATGGCCGTTGAAGGGTAGTCATAGAAGCCAATAGCATAGCAGAGCTTTTGTTGGATGTTCAGGTTGCTCTTCCAGAACTCCCATGAAATAGCCAGGTGCATGGTACCGTGGCACCAACGATATTGCTGGGCGAAGAAAGCACTAGGTGTGTCGGGACAGACGCCACAAGCAAGACACAGGCATATGTTTTTGATGGTCCAGCCGTGCGTCAAGACGTAGAAGCCTGTGTGGATGTCTTCGGATGTTTCGACTGGCATGGTGCCCCCAATAGGATCGAGTGCTTTTCTGCGATACACAGCACAGCTTCCCACACAAAGGCTGGCCCCCCACTTATCTCGGCAAGGGTTCATGATGCGGAACGTATATTCCTGGACCATGCCACCTCCTTGCTCCGTCCATGTTTGACTGGGACTTGAGCGGAAGTACTGAGGTGTTTGAACAATGGCGTGCTTCTCATCAGCAAGCAGGTGCGGTACTGTTTCAAGAAGAAAGTCAGGTCGTGGGCAGAAATCGGCATCGAAAACTGCAAAGAATTCCCCAGATGTCTGATGGAATGCGTGGCGCAGGTTTCCGGCTTTCTTCAACTCCGGTCGGTTCGCACGACAAATATAATTGAAGTGAAATCGTTCGGCCAAAGACTGGACAGCTTTCTCGCCACCATCATCAAGGACGAAGACCGCTAATCTGCTGTCAGGATATTCGAGGGCGGCAACGTGTTTCCAGGCGTTCTCTATTACCTCCAAAGCTTCTTTGCAAATTGGCAGATAGATATCAACCGTAGGAGCTCCTTTTTCGGTCAATGGGAAGTCCTGTACAAGCTTATTGTGCGCTGGGACGTCGAACTTGCCACCAAAGACAGCAATCCAGAGTGAGGCGAGGAGCCAAATCTCCGTGACGAGCGCGTAAACGATGAACCAGCAATAGTAGGGAGATACTCTTGCAAACAAAATGGTCCCAGCAGCGACCGCCAGAAAGGCCAAGCCGACGCAACTGAAAAGGAAACGGCGACTCATGTCCACATAACCATACTTTTCCTCTTCTGACGGCGCTGAAGGAAGCACTAGCGGAGGAGTTTCTCGTGGACAGTAATTCTTGCGGAATTCTTTCCCAAATCTAGTCAAGAGAGAAGCCTTTGTGTCCGCAGCTTGGGCATTGTCGCGCACCTCTCGAAGCACGCTGGAGGTAGCAAGCTCATCCTGCCTCTCAGGTAACGTGACAAGCTGCTGAGCGCTCCCAAATGGTGTGGCTTCTGTCATTACCCTCGGCTGGCCTCGTAAATTGATCTGTTGCGGCAGGTAAGATGCAAGCGTGGACCCGCCCTTTCTCTGAGGTGATTTTGAAAGCCTCCTCCAGGTCCGAGGCTTGCTGACTTCTTTCTCACAGCTCCTCTGCTTGTGAAAAGGGAACATTGAAGTCGGATCCTGCAGACCTCCCCTATTAATAAGTTCCGAGCATTCGGATCATTGAGCAAACATACATTCTGGTCGTCCTCTATGGAAGGCAGCGCACTAATTGGAGATCTATCGTTGGAACCTGAACCGTCTGAGCCCTTTATAGTGTAGTCGGGTCGTGTTCGAGCAGGGCCAGGTCTGGTTTTGTCTCGTGCACAGTCGCTTGTAATGCTAGCACATGGACTTGAACTGGAGGAAGAGATCGAGGCTGTCGGGTTTCGTGCACCACGAGCGGCGTGTGGGTTTGCTAACATGGCATTGATTAGATGGTCAAGAGAGATTTGAAGAGATACAATCTCGTCGCAAGAGTCGAAAAGTACTAAGGGTGTCCCAATCAGAGGCATGTTCTCCTTCGCCTCGAATGAGATGATCCATTTTCAATTCCAACGACCAGCACGAAGCTTAATCGATCGTCGAACGCCATGAACCGTTTGGGGGCGACCCATGCGGGTTTTTGCAGTACGCGAGGGAGCCTATCTGCCTATCATCATCTTGATATTATTGAAAAAGGCTGACCAGCAGCGCATAGAGCGGCCCGTCATCCTCAGAAAGCTTCTATACCCAAGAACTATATTGATGACAGGGAAATTACCCGCGTGAAAATCCGTTAGTCCTGAAAACTTCCCGCTCAATCATATCAGCCATGATCTTATTGGAGCGTTGGCATTCGAGGCGCTCGAGGAGCTGTCCATTCTTCTAGCGTGCTTAGCAGATGTACGAGCACACGTTGATCGACGCATCCAGGGACTCAAAGCTGCAAAGCTGAGCAATGAGTGCTATTCTATGGGCAGGGAACAGAGAGTCTTCCTCCTATCAGAAACATCATGGACAAGCATGACTGGCGTATTTGCAGTGTTGTTTTCAAGGTGACCTAACGATTACCCTGGTAGAACCGTCCAATGTAGAAGGGCCAGTCATGCAGCGGAAATTGAAGGTTATCGGTGGATTGTTTGACGTCATTCAAAGTCAGAGTTGGCACGCGGACCTTGCGCGTTTGGATATAGACTTGAAGTCAAATGCTAGGCTGAAACATTGGATCACCAGGTATCCACTCCCCATCCATAGACCTMAAAGACACGGGCACGATGCCGCAATGCCGCTTCGATATTACATCGTTGAAGGCTCACTTCTCTGAATATCTGCTGGATCCCTGAGCGCGCGTAGGCTGGCTCGTCTTGTTCGGAAGGGTTGAACGCAATGCTGTTTACTCAAATAGTATATGGGAGTCAGCGTTCTCCAACCAATTGGAAAAGCTCTTGCGACTTAGGAAAAGCCTCCAACAATATACTAGGCCAGGAAGTATCGCGGAGCAAGTGATGCCTAATACGATACAGGACTCCCGAAGTATTGATAGATACAATAGAAACAGTGTGGAATCTACCTAATAAAAATATGGACATATACGTGGTATTGTTTTTTCGCAATATGATGTCTCAAGACATCGGTGAAAATCACAGGAAACGCTCTCGGAGACCGTTAAAATACCTGAAAATATAACTCTAATAATATCTCGGGATTCTGACATTATATGGGGTATTGTTTACTCTACGTTTCATTTGTTGCTGTTGAATTCTTGCAAAATTACGTTCGAAGGTGAGATCAAGTGTAATGCTTTTGGGTGTACTGTTGCCTATGTCAGAATCGTCTTTCGCGTTCGCTGGGCGAACATCTCGCGGCAGTTGCAGCCCAATTTGCAAATTCCTTTTGAGGAGGTGCAAAGTCCGAAGTTGTCTTGGCTGCATATGTTTGAAGCAGATTGAACATGTATGAGCACATTCATCTCTCCCTATGTTTTCGGCATCGCCTGGTGGCTTGATATCTCTTTACAGGAGGAAATGCCGGATTGGGGGATTTCGATGCATCTGGAGAGCCAGGTGTAACTGATTGGACACAGTTTAGAAGGATAATGGTGTACGCAATTATCAAGGACAAGGACATGCTGTCCTGAATCATGAGCTGGTTAGCTCCGCTGACTGTGTGTGTAGGGAGGCAAGCATAGGAGATGTTGGAAAGGAAGTCATCCGGATGCATCACCTGAAAGATGAGAAGAGGCAGAGAAGGCGCACGGAAAAGAGACTATAGAGTCGCTGATTCCTGTCGTAGAGTAAGCAGGTGAATATCATCAGCTTGGCATCTTTGATTCAAGGTGTGCAAGAATCCTACGTCAATAGAACGGAAGAATCTTCATTTGGAACGTGAACAGCTATGTTTCTATGGAAAGCGAATGATACCTGATCTTTGCCTGGTATAGGGAGGGTTTAACGACAGGTGATCATTTCCTACGTCGAAGTGTGGATACGAGTCGCGAAACATCAAGTATGTGCCCTTTCCTTATAGTAAGTAGTCTTTCTTAAAGATCTATACTGTGCAATTTGTCACCACCGGCTTGGTTCTTCATGTGAGGAGGAAGGGCGACATTTGGTACTTTCCGGTCAAACCATTACTCTTCACTCGGCCTGAAAATCATTTCCAAAACAAAGTTCGACACAAAATGAACCACAGCTTGACACAAGAGCACTGCATTGAGTTTTGGACAAGATCAATGTAACGTAATTCGATATCCAAGGCAGCCTGTGCACAAAAGAATATGGTATACGAAGCCAAAACGCAAACCACCAGGTGTCAAAAGAGTGATGTCCTCGCCTACACTAGTACCCATCTCCTGTCCAGTCTCAATTTCCAGTCCCATGATCACTGACTTAGGCGCTACTGCAGCCCGCAAATGTAGCCGGCTCCGAGGTGAGCTAAGTATCGCAGGAAAGTCAGCACTAGTACCAACGCTCTGAAAGTTGTATGGGTAGATCGACGAGGAAAGAAAATGCGAACCTGGAATTCACAGCATCGAGGGCTGCCAATTTCGCACGTTCCTTCGTGCCCGTCTGTGTCACCTGTGGGTGTCGAGCCTGAAGGTGTGTCAGCGATTTGTTTGACAATGATCCAGTGACCCTGCTACCGCCATGTTGAAAGGTTGCCTACACTGAAGTCCCTCGTTGGCTGGGGTTCCACCCAGCACATATTCCTGGCAACAGGCAAGCAATAAATCCGTAGGACATGTCACTGCTAAGCCGGTCTTTGCCACGGACAAGCCAATGGCAATGGCAAAGAGGCTTTTGAGAGAATGCATTACTTGAGCCTTTTGACGAACATTGCAAGAATTGAGGTAATGTTAGACGAGTGTGAGAAGAACAGTCGATGTGGGGGATTGTTTCCTTGGGAAACTTCGCCTTATTATGTCCCGTAGGATGGAGCTCGTCATGACTACCAACAGATCGTCCCGCCCAGAGGAAGCGGGTATACTTTGTTGAAGAATAGTGTAATACATTTGATGCAACTATTGAGGGTGTGACGGGAAAGTCTGATGCAGAAGGGAAGGCTCATATTGGCTTACCTCTTAGGGGCAAGTCTTGGCGATCATTCCTGCCCGGGCGTGGGCAAGCATCGGGCCGGATATGTACTCACATTGAAAAGAGTCCGTCAATCATGGCAATAACTTTTCCTACGGCGCCGAAGTTGTCCAGCTCTCATCTTATGATGTGAGGACAATGCGAAGGGTGGTGTACGGCATCGTAGGCTAACTTGCTCGTATTACACCGAGTGTGGCCCGCATCAGATGCCGTAGATAGTTCGCTGCCGATTTTGGCAAACGCTGAGGTTACTTTGCGGAACATGCAGGCAGACTGCGCCTAGCAAGCATGGTGTCCTCCTGCCATAAAGCTGTGGGATCTGTGTGAGCATAAGATTTTGATCTATGGAGCAATTACCTTACTCTGATTTTTGCGGGTYGCCGCACCTCTTTCCAACTCCGACGTGGACCAAATCCGACGGGCAACAGGAAGACCACTTCATGCGATCCTCTCGTGATTGTGACCTTGTGCACCCATCACCTTTATCGATGATGTACAGTCTCAGCTACCGAACTGGAGCAAAGCTGTCGAGACCGCGTGACATTCAGTCCGACTGTTTCTGATTCTTGATTGTCCTAGTGCTCTGCTCTTTGGTTAAGATTGATCAGGCGCAGGACTCCCCTGAAATAGGGCCCGGAGGCGTTTCAGCTGATATGGGGGACCTCTCGAAGTTTCTGTCTTATCAGGATTATCCACTCCACACTTTACCTAGCAAACTTGAAAAGGATTTTCATTCGCTTTCGTCAGTATCTTAGGACTATCCAGCCCAGCAAAGCGAGTCCGGGTTTACTCTCTACCTCTCCTTTAGGCACCTTAAGGAAGTCAACACGAACTTGGAAATTCAATGATCTGTCAGCCAAGTTTCAATTGCGCATGGGCTTTTGAAAGTAAATCACGAGACAAGAAAGTACAGTCATATTTTCCGGAGACATCGTTCACCTAGGTGGGTGTATCTAGCATGCGAGCTATACTTCGAAAGGAAAATGTCACGAGCAGTCAGACCCATCGAGATGAGAACCAATGGCAACAATAATATAGCACGAAGATGTACGTAACTCTACCACCATGATGAGGCCCAGACTCAAGAATGAACATCTGTCGCTGCTTGCTATCGAGCAGGGAACATTGAGAAATTGCGGTTTGGAGCTCATCATATGCCTTAGGCATCACATTATCGCCTCCATTATCTTGTTCTCGGGGATTAATCATCTAATTCTTAGGATGTTCCTATCAATTCATTTTATATGCGACAAATTGCTTACAAAGATGATTTTAGTGGTATCTAAGTAGATGTTATGCAAGCTTGGCAAGCTATCAAGAGAGGGAAAATGACGTCCTCTCCGAAAGGGTGTAACCATTCCTCAGCCCTAATCCTACAACAGCCCCGAAGTCCCTCGAAAGATTTCACCGCGAGCGACGAACTCGATATCGCACATCAATAAAGAGACATGTCTCGCTATCTTGTGGCTTTGAGGAGGGCGCAAAGGCCCCAAATCTTGCTCGACCAATTGCCTCCTACTTTTCTCCTCCCCTTACGGCAGCATCTGTCCACCGTGAACACTACCACCACAACGAATGATCCGGCACCATCACCAAATGCCTACACAGCCACCCATCCGACGCAGATCCCCAAGCATCCGATCGCACACGATGAGCCATCGCTTGCGCAATCATCTCCTCGAGCTGCCCGCCACCGCCATCCCCAATTATCTCGCAGCTCGCCCCTTCCACCACCGACGAACCCTCTATCCTCCTCTCTGGAACTCCTCACCAACCTAGCCGCCCAACCACCCCATTACATCAGCGCCCACATCCACGCGCGACCGTATCTTCTGACCGAGGGGGATATGCTGCGCTTGCCCTTCCACATGCCAAACGCGCCTCCCGGCACCGTTCTGCGGCTGAACCGAGCAAGCACGCTAGGATCAAGGGAATTCACATTCAGAGGTGATCCCTGGATTGACGATCGCTTTTTCCGATGCAAGGCGCTGGTGGTCAATGTGGAGAGCGAGCCGATGCGGGTGATCGAGAAGACGAAGAGAAGGAACCGGAAGGTGAAGAAGGTCAAGAGCAAGTTCAGGTATACTGTTTTGAGGATTACGGAGCTGAGGGTGCTGCCCGAGGGCTCGGAGGAGGGTGAGCAGGAAGAGCAGCTCGATTGAATGAACCTGGAGAGGGTAGCTAAAATTCGGCCCTTGGAGGAGGCGGTCTTTGATGGCCTGTTACGAGAGCAGACGTCTACTGCCAATGGGGCTTGTGGTACGCATGGCCCCACGTCTGGCAGATTAAGACACTCCAATGTTCTTTGTAGACCCTCAAGATCCTTGGTCCCATTCTTTGGTTCGCAGTGTAATGGTACAACATGTCTCTACTACACCGTCTATCTATGTACATCAAGGTGTGGCACGCGATATTCCTCTCGGCATTCCATTTCCAATTCAAGCAGACCCAATGGGGAGCTTCATTTCGCTTCTTCTCCCAGGTTGCTCGTTAGGTACTTTTCGAGATCGAATTTCGGGTCGTTGGGATCTGATATCACTGCACCGAAGCCATGTCAGCTGCCCAATTCTCGGTTTGCATGATGCATGGATCGCTCCACATCATGGACAATATTTCGCTCCATGGCGTTCCACCCCCTGAGTAGAATGGAGACTACCCCAATTCCTGCAGAGCAATCCCCAATCCAGACACAGAAAAGTGTCCGCACTTACCATCACCTGCCGGACTCTTCGGTGCCGTTCTCTTGGCCCATTCTGATTTCGCCTTTTCATATAAACTTTCCTGATGCTTGATCTCGGCTACTTGTTGATGGTGTTTTTGTGCTGAGTTGATGGTGGACTGATGGTAGATTCCATAGCCGACGCCGCAGAAGAGAGCGCTGTACCGGAAAACCTGTAGTCTCACATTGATCAGCTCTGTAATAGCTGAATGCGCAGCTTAGTAACAAGGAGACAGCGCTCAATTGAGAGGTGGAGAAATTTGAGGAGCGGAAAACGTACGTTGACACCGGCGGAAGCCATTGATGGCGGATGACAGGTTACGATGGGTGGTATCACTCAGCTTGAGGGAAAGAAAGATGATCTTGAATTGGCTAGAGGTTCATTGAGGATGAGTTCCGTTTTGTGTCATGCATTCATGGGAGAAAAGAGGTTTGATTTTCCCGCCGTTGAGGATTGAGGCTCTACGTAGCTTTCGGAGCGGAAGCGCTAGAAAGGCCACCTGCAATGCAAACGCGGATTCGCGACATCGTCGTTTGATATATTTACTGCAGTCAGTCGCCTACGTTAGTCTAGGCTTCTCACATGCCTTGAGGCACTGGTCTATCAGCAAGACGCACTTTGATCAGGATCCGCTGATGAGTATTTCGCGCACCACCGCCAAGCTGTAGAAAAAGATGCACTCCAAACAACGGTAAAACCAATATCATTCTCAAGGCCAATGCAGCGCAAAGAAGAAATCCTCGCCAAAAAGGCCAAGCTAGCCGAGCTTCGGCGTCAAAGGGAAGAGCGAGAACAGAGACAAAAGCAGGGTAGACGAGAATCGCTCCTGGACGATGGCTCCACTTTGAGAAGCCCCACGCCCCAAAGATCTACCGATCGACAAGACCTTGATAGCTTCATAGATAATCTAGTCGGGGAGAGGGGCACCTCAAAGGGGCCTGGGTCGGGGACTGCTTCTCCAGCTGGGAAAAAGAGCCGCCCAAGCTCGACGCTGGGGTCGGTGCAAGTCGGGACTGAGACCTATGAGCAGGCTCAAGGAACTACTGGACCTGCGACTTACGTGACTTCTTCAACGCAAACAAACACTTCTGAAGGTGGGAAAGTGTTCGAGGTCCCCCCTAGCCAGCCTCAAAAGTCCAAGGCCGAATATGTCACCTACAGCAAAGCTGTACAGACCGCAGAGGAGTGGAGTCCACATGGCAGGCGGAGATCCAGCGATAGCAGATCAGACTCTGGCGTTGAAGCCTCGCCACCAAGGTCGCCCAGGGCCTCAAAAAGACTGAGTCGGAGACAGAAAGAGAGAGACGAAGAGTTACGACAGAATCTTCGAAGGGAGATAGAAGAGGAGTTGAAGGCAGCGAAAGACTTGAGCTTGGACGGACAAACCCCAGCGGCACCCTCAAAATTCCCAGCGAGAAGTCTCACCAACGACGAGTTGAATGCAGTGACGTCTTCTGACGACTTTCTGGAATTCGTAGAGAGGTCTAGCAAGGTCATTGAGAAAGCGTTGGACCAAGATTATGATGTGCTTGCCGATTATGCACTGAATGGCGTAGAAGGACTAGACGAGGACGAAGACGAAGGGTATGCCAGCTCTCGAGGGAAGAAAGGCAGGAGGATAAAACAGACGGTGCAGTTCTGGGACGAAAGGTGGAGCCAAAAGCGTATGATTAGCGACCTAGGCTTCTCTCCAAAGGTACCTATCCTGACCAACTTGTCCTTTCATATTATGCTCATCCCTTGTAGTATCCGGAGCTCCTCCTTGCTGCTTACACCAAGAACGCATCAGCGCCTCAAGATCCTTCAGGTCTAGTGCAGATATGGAATATGCACTTGCACTCTCGACCCGAATACTCCTTTCACAGCACCTCCGACATTCTCACCGCCAAGTTCTCCCCCTTCCATCCTTCGCTCGTCATTGGCGGCTCATACAGCGGCCAAGTCCTTCTCTGGGATACTAGATCAAGGTCTCCACTCCCAGTGCAAAAGACACCCCTTACTGGCGCCTCGACAGGAGGCCACACTCACCCGATCTACTCCATGTCACTTGTTGGCACACAGAACGCCAACAATATCATATCCTGTTCGACCGATGGTGTCGTCTGCGGATGGACAGCAGACATGCTAACCTTGCCTCAAGAGTACCTGGAACTTACCACCCCCCCACCCAGCAAAACCGAGGATCTCAGCCCAACATGCATGTCCTTCCCAATCTCAGACCCTACCTCGTTTCTAGTGGGTACGGAAGAAGGAACCATCTACCCATGCCATCGGTATGATCGCGCCGGTGCAAAAGCCGGTGTTGACATGCGCCTACGATACCGAGCTCATGCGGCACCGGTCATGAGCCTCGACTTCCACCCAGCGCGCGGACCTGTCGACTTGGGCGATCTGATGCTCTCAAGCGGGTTAGACTGGTCAGTCAAGTTATGGAAGACAAGACCTGCATCATCAACCACGGTTGCGGCGGCCTCATCAACCTCGGCCTATGGCCAGCCCGTCGCGAACCAGGAGCAGGTCGTGGAACCCTTGGTGGACCTTTCTCGAGAAGATGTCGTGTATGATGCTCGCTGGTCACCGCACAAGCCTGGGGTCTTTTCACTCGTCGATGGTGGAGGGAACGTGGAGGTATGGGACTTGACCATTGACACGGAGGTGCCTGTGGCGAAGAGCACGCCTCAGGTTGACCGCAATGTGCACGGGCCTTACACCGCCAACAGTCTCAACAAGGTGGTGTGGGAGGAAAAGGAAGGGAAGAGAATGGCAGTTGGAGGCGCAGCTGGCATTGTGACAGTCTTTGAAGTGGGCAGTGACCTGGCAGGGGAGAGCGTGAAGAACGAGGAGTGGAGTCGAATGAAGAGGTTGATATCGAGATTGGAGGCTGGAAGGTGATGAAGCCGTGAAGTCATTGTACATCAGTCTGCCTCAGTGATACCCAGTCGTGATTGACGAGTTGGCTTTGCAATTTACAATGGCTTTCTTAAAGGATGGGATTTGATCACCAAACCCTCTTAGATCTATCGTCATCCAGACTCTCTAAATAGCGGAGACGAGTGAACCGATGATGCATTATTTTGTCATGTTATTGACTTCAGCCCTGACACTATCTCATCACCTCGTCCGTCTTGGTTGAAAATTATCTCTCAAGTAAGTGGGAATGCGATATTAGGGTTGTCGCCACAACGACCGAGGGGACGGAAAAGTAAACAAATCGTTCGGCGCTAAACGGCGCGCTTCCAACAAGAACACGCTCGACCAAACGTTTTTGTCGAGAATTCGAATCCCCCCCCCCCCAATCATTGCAGCATATCCATTGCATCAATTGCTGACGACCCTTTGCCTCTTACGACGACATGATACCTTGCTCACTCAGCCTTGCTTCCCCACCCTAGCATCTCAAACGTGTACATGAATTGCAAATTCCCGCGCAAGCAATGGCTGCCCTCACAGCCTCCCCCACCCCGTTCGCAGCATCATCCTACCTCTCGCGGAACGACCTGCGCCGCCCGGCATCGCGTCCCAACCTCCGCCGCGGCGCGCCCCTCGCCGCTTCCTCCTCCTCGGTGAACAACCCGCCGCTGCCGCAACCATGGACCTTCTCCATGGGCGACAGCTCCGACGACGAGATCCCCGTGCCCCCCATGAAATTCAGCGCCGAGGTGAAGTCGCTGCTCGGGGATGAGGCGTCTGTGATGGAAGGGTCGTCGTCTCCGTCGCAGCAAAGGAAGGAGGAGGTTCGTGGCGGGGGGTTCATGCGGTTGGATCAGCCTCCTGCGGCGGCGCGAAGGGGGAGCCCGTTGGCGCTCGGGAGGAGGTGGAGGGAGAGAGTGGCGGCGAGTCCTGGGGGAGCGGGGTCGAGGGCGGCGAGTCCGCGGATCGTGAGGTTGAATGCTACCAGTGTGCCTACGCCGAGTCCGTTGAGGAGTGGTGGGGAGGAAAAGGAGGCCTCGCCCGAGGGAGGGAAGCAGCAGGATTATATCACGCCGGCACCGAGGGTGAGAAGGTTCCAGCCGTTGTCGAATAGTGTGGGGTCTGGGTCTTTGGATATGGGTGGACAGGAGTCGGCAGGAGCGAATCAAGCTTCGGGGGGAAGTCAGGGGCATGTTGAGCCGGCGACGAGTTCGAAGGAGCATTCGCATTTGCAGGATGCGGAGGTCCAGATGGGAAGCTTGTCAATCAATCGAACGAGGGGAGCAGAAGATGTGGGATCGCAGACCGGGCCACGGCAGAAGAGGGTTCAAGTCACTGGGAAGTTTTTGAGGGGTCCGGCGAGGAGAGGCATGATAAGAAGACAGAGCGATGAAACTCCCAACCACGATCAAGCGCCATCTTCAGGATCAGGACTTCGATCTAATGGTCAGGCAAAGGACGAGAACCCTGTCTCGATCCTCCGAAACGCGTCGCCCAAACCAGACAATTCAACCAAGGATACGAAACCGGCTGATGAGCAGCGACCTCCACATGTACGCTTCCAGAGTCAAGCAAGTGTCATCACTGGCAGCCCAGAGCAGAAGCACCGTGATCTACCCAAGGAGCCACTCAATGACCCCATTGAGACAAAATTGAAGCCCAGCACGGAATCAGTATCGTCAGACAAATCGAACCGACCATTCTTCAAATTGCCACAAATGCCGCCGTTACCATCTCGTTTCGATCAGGAGAATGATCCTCCACCAACCTTCAAGCGCAACAAAGACAATGGCAATGCACTTGGCCTCAAGGACAAATTCAGCATCGCCCAAGACGACAAGATGCTCGCCCCAACCCCAGCAACAAAATCTCCTTCTCGACCAGCTCTCGCCGTCATCAGCCAAAACACCCCCCGACGGCCAGCGCCTCCACCTCCCAAGATGTCCGTCCTCGAGACTGCCACCGCCCCCGCCGGCGCGGCATCCGCCTCCCAATCGAAGAAGAAGCGCAACTTCATGTCCGTCAATGGCAAGATGTTCACCCGGCTGGACTGCGTTGGCCGGGGCGGTTCCTCCAAGGTGTACCGGGTCATGGCCGAGAACTTCAAGATCTTCGCGCTGAAACGGGTCACCCTCGAAGATCAGGACGAGCTCGCCGTGCGCGGCTACAAAGGCGAGATCGAGCTGCTCCGGAAGCTCGACAAGGTGGACCGCGTGGTGCGCTTGTACGACTACGAGATCAACGAGGAGAAACACACGCTGTCCGTGCTGATGGAGATTGGCGAGTCCGACCTGGGAAAAGTGCTGCATCAGCGGCTCAACGCTGCCGAGGAGGAGGGTGCCGGTGGCGGCGGCGGCTTCGACATCACCTGGACGCGCTATTTCTGGAAGGAGATGCTCGAGTGCGTCGCCGCCGTGCACGCGCTCAACATCCTGCACACGGACCTCAAGCCGGCCAACTTCCTCGTCCTCAACGGCCGCCTCAAACTCATCGATTTCGGCATCTCCAACACCATCGCCGACGACACCGTCAACGTCCACCGCGAACAGCACGTCGGCACCCCGAACTACATGTCCCCCGAAGCCCTCATCGACACCAACTCCCACGGTGCTGGCGAAGGCCTGGAACCCGACGTGGTGGGCAAAATGATGAAGCTGGGCAAACCGTCGGATGTCTGGAGCTTGGGCTGTATCCTGTATCAGATCGTCTACGGCAAGCCGCCGTTCGCGCACATCCCCAACCAGGTGCAGCGCATCATGGCGATCCCCAACCCCCGCCACGTCATCAGTTTCCCCGCCACCACCACCACCACCACTCCCCTGGCCAAGAACAGCGCCGCCACCAGCAGCAGCAGCAGCAGCACCATCGTCCCCCCCGGTCTCATCCGCACAATGAAGCGCTGCCTCCAGCGCGATCCCACCCTCCGCCCCACCGTCGACGACCTCCTCAGCGCCACGGACGAGTTCCTCTATCCCGATCAGCAAAACGTCGGCGCCGGGTTGGGCATCGACCCCCAAGGCCACGAAACCGTCCCGGTATCCATGGACCTGATTCGGCGCATGCAACTCAACATCCTCAAGCACGTCAAGGAGAAAGGGTGGCCGACCGAGGAGGAGATGCGGGTTTGGCCCGAGCGGTTCTATCGGAGTATTCGGGCGAGTGTGGTGGGTGGGGAGGAAGGAGGAGGGGGGGGGGGAGGGAAGGTGTAATGAATGAACGGGTTGTGTCGATTGGGACTTGCAGTGTTCTTAAAAGGAAAGGAGAAGCTGAGGGTTGTGGGAAAGAGATGGGAGCTGCCGCTGTTGTTTTTATCCATCCCACCTCTTTTTTCCAAGCCGGGCAGCACTTTCTGCCGTGGCCTGTTCGGTCGGCCAATCGAGAGAGGGGCGGAGAGATCTACCATATCCCCCCCCCCCCCCCCCCCCTCCTCTTGACCTTTGCACTACAAGGAAAAGGGGGAGCATTGATGCGCGTATCTACTGATTCACCCACCCCAGCGATTGGGAAAAAAAGGAAAAAGTGAAAAGGGGGGATTGGTGTTTGGTGTTTGGGGGTTCAAATAGCATTTTTGTGTATGATATCCTTGTTCTTTTTTTTTTTTGATAATGGAGTGACCGAAAAATTCACTTCGCCCTTGGGGTTTTCTTGGCTGCAAGTATGAAAACATTCGCTCGGCCCATGTACAAACTCGCGGTTGCAGTACAAGCAAGGAGAGAGAGAGAAAGAGAGGGAGAGAGCGATAAAATTTCTAAAATGATACTCGTACAGCTTCTTCTTCTTCTTCTTCTTTTTGGTTTTACATGCGTGCGATATCAAAGACCCCTTAGTGAACAATCTTTCATCAAGCTCTGGTAAAGGGCGGATTTCGACACCCGTGTAGGAAAAGGGGGGTATGGAGCATGCAAGAAAGCTCTGAGTACCTTGTTCAACACATGTCCCCAGATGTTGATCCGGCTAGTTCTTCATTTGAGAGTGAAATGCTCTCTAAACAGTTCGAGCTGGTCGAGCACGGACTTACTTGCTTTTGAGCGATTGTATCCTGGTGGGAGCCTTCATCGTCTGCTAGCTCCCCTGGAGAGGAAGACATGACGGCAGAGGGCGGTCACAAGATCCTTCGCATTCCTGAACACACTCCCCGTATATTTGATCGTCTGTCCGCGCGCGGGCCCAAGGAGAAGCAATGCCAACCCCCCAAACCCCGCTCATTTCGCGAAATGCAAATCATACGCCAACCACTTCCGCGCAATGACCTGCTCGGCGCTCAAGCCGGGTTTCCCGTACGTCAGCGGCAGGAACCAGTACCAGCCGAACAGCACCACGGCGAGCACCCCGCCGCTGGCCGCCCACAGCCCCATCATATTGCCCATCCGCTGCTTCGCCGGCACCACCACGCGTTTGCCCGTCCTGTCGATCTGGTTCCCCTCGACCCCGACGGCGGGACCGGCGCCTTTCTTTGAGGACTTGGAAGGGGAACGGCCGGTCGATTCGGCGATGAAGTTGCTGTCGAGACCTTCCGGGTCGAGGTTGAAGATGAATTCGAGCAGGGCGCCCGTGACCAGGGCGGAGGCCAGGTGGGCGGGGAGGTAGTGGTGGAGGAAGAGCTGGCGGCCCATGAGGTAGAAGGGGAGGTAGTGGGCTGCCCAGCAGAGGAAGAAGAAGCCGGTGGAGTTGTAGAGGCGGGAGCGTGTTCCTGTAATGGGTTAGCATTTGTTCATGGGGAGTAGGGTTGGGATCCAACGTACGCTCATCAAGACTATCAACGCCACGTCTTTGGGAAAGTTGGTCCGCGCCGATGATCCCAGCGAAGACGGCAAGCAGCGAGCTGGCCAGCCACCACCCGATTGGGTTACCCAAGAAGTAGATCTGCTGTCGAGTGTCGTTTTGCGTCCAGAAGCTCACTCCCCGTAGCAAGAAAGGCCATTGCACCGGTTGACTTGCGTAGGGGTGGCTACTGGTCAAGGCATTGTTGTGGAAGAATATGGCGCGTTGCAGCTCAAAATATTTCGCGAGAAATGGCATGCTCTTCACTTTGCGCTCTTCCTTGACCAGACGCGGTGAATCTGCGGGTATCGATGGGATTTCATCCACATACCAAATGTTGCTGGATTGCTGTAGATTCTTGTTTCCATTGATTTCGGCTTGCTTGAACGCCCAGTCTGGCAGTGGGGACGTGTGAGTCCACATGGCAACTCGTGATGGCGCGTGAATGAGCTTGAAGTGACGAGATACCGATTTGAGGTCCTGTCGAGTCTTGCCATTCTCGATCATGATCTGGAACAGGGTATCATTGAAGCGGTCGCCGTTGGCGCTCTCCAGATCAGTGGTACTGAATTCTTGATTGGTTGGATAGTACGGTGACGCAACGTCATGAGATAGGAGGTATGTATCGGTCACCAAATGGCGAAGCTTGACAAAATCTAGATTCTTGACCGGTTCGTTTTCGGTGGTATCCATTGGATCAAGCACTTTATGAGGCATGATTTGCCAGTAGTTATTGGTGTCGTTGAAGGGATATCCGGTGACTTGCTGGCCCTGACTTGAGACTCTCCCGTCATCATACCGAAGGGGATATCTCTCTACATGACTATGCAGGTATGTTTTGGTTTCCTTGTGCTTCATCGAGATGGAATCGTAGTAGTTTACTCCCGTGGACTGGGCACTCATGATGTTATCCGACAGCGTCTCCTGGAAGGCTGGGGTCATGAAATCGTCACCTGGGCCAGACCTGGTGAGGATGGCGAAATGGACCTGGAACCAGAACAAGTAGATCAAAAAGGGTACAACGATGAGACCAGTAAGTCGCGCGGCGAAATGCTTGCCGAATTCTGGAAGTGACAGAGCGCCTTGCGGTCTATTGACGTCAAAGAGTCCCCATAGATCAATGGCAACGGCCGAACCGACCGTGAAAAAGGTGAAGACGCCAACGTATTTGGTGGAGATGACACAGCTCAGAGCAACTCCCGTGAGCAGAAGCCACTTCCACCATTTCCTCGAAAATGGCTCATGCCTCATCTTGTAGAATCTGACGTAGCACAACACGCTTAATGACATGGCATAGACCAAGGTAGCGTCCAGCAAGATCAGGCGTGTCTGGCCAATGTGGGCATTATCGAAGAGCACCAGGCTGGCGGCGACAATGGCGGCTGGCAGCGTGTAACCGGACTCCCACATGATCATGAAGACAGTGGGCACGGTCAAGGCGCCCAATAGCGCTGGCATAGCTCTGAATGCGACGTAGGGGACCTTGTTGGCGATGTATGAATCTCCAATGTTGTCAAAGTGGAAGTGCCCATCGTAGCCGACGAACCAGCCCATGAGAGCAAACAGCAGTTTTCCGAATGGGGGATGGACGTCGAAGAAGTACGTTCGTTGGAGGTAGTATGAAGCGAACTGTTCGGGTTCTTGCGATCAGCATCAATCTCGTGAGACGTGTCACCGGCGTTGTCCTGTGACCGCCGAAGAAAGGGTGGTCTACCTTGCCGAAATGGACCTCGTCAAAGACAACCTCATTAGGGTGTCCAATGCCCCAGAATCTTGTCACAAAAGCAAGGGCAGTGATGATGACACCAGCCAGCTTGTAGTCCCACTCGGACTTCACCATTTGGGGCATCTTGTCCAGGGCTCCCTCAACGGAGCCGTTGGGTTTGGCATCGCGATTCTGGGGTGGCGTGATCGCTGGAGCTTTCTCTTTACCTCCGCCACGATGGCGGACACTGTTACTCGACATTGAATAGCGTTGTGAGGTGCTCAATGCAGGTTGGAGCTACAGTCTGGTCAGGTCCATGGCAATTGATAGGGCCTGATGAATACCCACAACATGTGTTTATCTTAGGATACAGAAATTTCGGCGCAGATGATCAAGACATGATATCTTTAGCCTACATACAGAAGCAGGCAATCATCATACCAAATTCAGATGTAGGCTCGGACTGGGCAACTAGGGAAGAATTTCTGGCTTCGTGTCCCCTTTGCCAAGATATGACAGCCCTCGGAAGAGCGCCGCGCGCCGCCGCACGACCCCTTGAACATCAAGCCGTGAAAAAGAAAGGGGTAAAACTCCAACTCATTTCTCACGTGAAGCTCTCACGTGAAGCTGTCTCGAGAAGTGTGGCTGGACTGGACAGTCCCTAGCTTGACTTGCATAAGTTGAAGCTTTGGATGCTGTCGTTGCTGCAAATGCATCCAGAGCCTACGAAAAGGAAATCCAGCTGGAAACGATCCTGACCTTGGGTCTGGGTTTGATGTAGATGTGTGTGGAGGATCACGTTCTACATTTGAAGCGGGTCATTACCCTTGGTCTGACTGATGGTCTGAAGAAATTCCTTGTTAAGTCGAAAAATTGTTCAACGACATTTGGTAGGTCACTGCAATGATTACTAGGAAGATGCTATTGGGTTTCTCTTGCCCCATTCCTCTTCATATCGGAAGGATGCTATCAAGAGAATACACACCGCCTTGACATATCAAAGCATGATGCCTGAAAAGCCGAAAGGTCGCCCTGAGAATGTCCTACTTTGAAACGTGTGCAATACTACGGAATCCCGCAACGAACCCGGGTATTTATCTAGGTGAGAATAACAGAGATGTATTATCTCAGCATCGGCAAAAACACAATGGTGACGGTTCCTGGGGGGATTCAGCGGGAGATATCACGAGAAATACGAATCAGAAGCCCAGGGTGGCCAGGTACGTTACCATCACTGTCGATGGGGAAAAGTCGATTGCGACTGCAAGACAGCATGCCTTCGATAGTTTCGAAAGCTCCTGGTACAATTGTCAATATGACCTTTCACTTGCTTGTTTCAATGCATCCTCATTCGCTTCAATCTGGATTTAGCACCCAAAAGTCATGTCACAGATATCTCCAATCTTGAAGATGAGCGAGCTTTACCGACCCCTCGTCAACCTGCTATAAATGTAAGATGTCGACAGGAGGTCATTTTCGACAAGCTCAAAGACAATTTCAAGGTCCTGATGATGCTGTCGCCAGTGATCTCACCTCCCCCCTTCAATGTTTTCTTGTCGTCGTCACCGTATCCACCGTCTCCGAAACTGTCGCATTCATCCCGTCTTGCCCTGGGACGAAACGCGGCCGCACCTCTGCGCGTCCTACCTCTTCGCCATTTCGAGAAATTGAGACAAGAAGCGCACAATGAGGATGGCCAGGCTGCTCAAAATACATCAACATCGCCCTCGCATACCACGCCGCTACTTCATAGGTGAACGGTCCCTGGATCGCCCACAGATCGCTGCTTCGGCTGATCCGGATAAGCAAGCCTTGACGGGGGATTAGGTCCTCGTAGGGATGTGAATGCAGATCAGTGATCACGTATGTCAAGTCCCTCTGGAGTTGGCGGAAGGTCATGGGTATCTCAGGATGGGTACGCCATCTGTATGTGAATGTGGGACCGGGACCATTGATTGCTCCAGCGGCCATGGATTGCTCGTTACTATCGGACGGCAGGATCGTCAGTAGGTTAGGTGCGTCAGTGGCGTACACAGAGCATCGTGACTTACGAAAGCTGCAGAGGGACAGTGAGGTCCTGAGAGACTGTTGGCTGAGTAGCCGCCGAAAGTGCGCGAGGTATAGCGGCTGCTGATGCCATGCTCAAACAGAGGATAACAGATCCAAGAATTCGCTTCATCTTGCCGATTACGATTCGTGGCGTATGTCTCCCACCCCAGTTCAGTCTCAGCACTCACATCCCACAACCAGCCTGCGTGGAGCAGGACGATTTTATATCAAGCTTTGCCGGTACAAGAGCCGGGTTAAAGACGTCGGATATTTCCTTCTTGCATAAGACATCTCAAGGAGACATGATTAGCGCGATGAAAACTGAATCCATTCGAAGTTTCTCCCAGACCCGGATCCAATCAGTGCACTTTTGCGACTACTGGACACGAAACATTCCACCGGGTGAGTGAGCTTTGCTATGTCTTGCCTGGATCGTGATGAAGGAAAGCATTTAGGGAGAGACCGAGAAGTCGCGCAAAATACAGAAGAGATTCTTTCCTAATTCCCTTCTGATTGGACAGCATCTTACGAGGTTACTGGTATTGCGGGTGAAGAATATCGTGACTCGCTGACCCACGCATTAAGAGACATTCCTTCGAATGCGGGTGTCGTAATAGTCAGATCTTCTTCACTAGGCCTGTTTGTTGACAAGATCTTCGATGTCCTCCAACTATCCACTCGTGAAGATGATTGCAGGCACAAACCGCCCAAGTGACGTGCGCAACGAGACAGTCGAGCTGCTGATGCCGTGTAGAAGATGGACAAATGGGATAGCATTCGAAGGTGCATTCGAAAAATTGCTCGGCCGTCTCCTGTGAAAGGGAGAGCGTGAACTGATCTATTCCATTTCAGTGTAAGCTATCAGCCCGGGCTCGGGACTACCCTCACCCAGAAAGTACTCATGAAAGAGACTATGAGGTTTGCAAGGCTATCAAGCAAGCCGCCTTTGCCAGGATTTGCCGAATGCTGTCATTCGATGATCAAGCGCTGGTGAGTGAGATGCTCTTAATCTTCGTCCAGCATGCTCAGCGTTTGCAGCTCCGTCTGGACGAGGTCCTCGAATTCCGGTGTGGTCATTCCTGTACCTTTGCAGAGCCTGTGTAAGCTCTTGATGGAGGTACCAACGTGTGCCTTGACGGCCGGATCCGCTATCGACTGTGTATCTGCCATGTGCTCAAGTCGGATGACGGCCTCATTCCCAGATGGCGGGGATTCGGCTGTTGGATGGCTCAGCTCATTCTCAGGCCGTCGAACGGTGGTCTGGGCAGTGTCGAGCGGATGGCCCATTGGCTGCCGAGGTAATGCACTGTCTGTCTGGCTCGAAGGTACAACTACGTTTCCGTTCAAGGTGGAGTGACCGATTGCGTCCTTGTCCTGGGACGGATCATCATTATCCATTTCCGGCTGTACATCGCGGTATCGACCGAAATATTCAGCCTCCGAGGCCGATCGTTCGCGGCCATGTTGATCGGCATTCTGATCTGGAGGGACGGGGTCCTCTGCCGGAGTCTCCGCTGGCATGCTGTCATACTGTGCCCAGTAATCGTCATCTTCATTCGTTGGGGTGGGTTCGTTGTCTTGTGCAGCGGCAGCTGTGGCGTGATCATCTTCTCTTACTGCTTCATCGAAAGCCCTTTGATTGGCTTGCTCTTCTGCCTCAGCTATGGAAGAGCACCAATGGCCCGAATCGATCCCATCCCTGTCATCATACGGACGCACTTCCGTCACGCACCACTGTGCCCCTGCCGCGTCGAGATCATCGTTGCACCACAGCACGTGGACCGTCAGCCCCGTCTCAGTTGCCGCAATCCTTGCTTGTAGCGTTTCCTCATCTAATCTGCGGTATTTGAGAGGCTCAATACTCCCAATCTCGATCTCGCCAGATATTGGATGAAGTTCAAAGGCGTCACTTTCTGACACCAGATCGACCAACTCTTGCGCCAAGGCTTGCTCCCAGCATAGCAAGGGCAGCCATGAGCCTGAGGAGGGGTTAGTGGTGGGGGGAGAGGAAAGAAGGTGGATGCGTTGACGGAGGATGGGAGACAGCAGTGGCAGGAGGGCTGGCGGCGGTCGAGAGGAGACGAATGCTGTGGGAAGACAGGCTAGGAGAGGAGGAAGAATAGATCGCGGCTCTGGAGGAGGAATGTACTGCACCATGATTGGAGCAGGTTGCTGTGATAATTGAGCAGAAATGCCTGAACAGAGGAGTGAGGAGATGAACGAAAGAGACAATTGATCATGACATGATTTAAATGAGCAAATTGCACGTGCTCCGGCGACTTTGGCCCTGCGGTATGATGGTCCTTGGGATGGTGAGATGGCGGTACAACGGTAGTAAAGGCTCCTCTAGCCTGGCAAAGTGGGGCGGACCTCTCCACGAGTGAGAATGCCTTTCATCCGAAACAGATGGCTCGTTGCAAGGGACCGCCGTGCAGGTAGCATCTCGTCTGTAGACTATGGTAGTATGAGGCTTGAGTAGGATGTCTTCATCATGGTCTATGCACTGCATGCGATTGTGGAGAACTCGCCGAATGATATGCCATCCGTCACAGCGTTTGGATTTCTACGAAATACAGGATTTGCCGAGGGGTGCCCGATTTGTAGTAGCGCCCGGGGGCCCCTTCGGTCCGGCAGGAGATCCTTGGTCGGGAATTCCGCTGGCTAGCCTCGATACTCCTCTATCTCACATCGTCGAGTTATGACCAATGATGATGCCATATCTTGGAAGACAATGTCTGGGATAGGCAAGTGCAGGATCGCGCAAGTAATGGAATGATCAGCAATCATGGAGATGGTCGAGCTCATCAGTTGCTGCATCCTTGTTCATCCGTTTCAACGACAAGATGTCTAGCGAACAACAGTCAATTATATCGCACAGTCCCAAAAGACCGGCGATATCGGAGAGTGAAAGCATTGAAGACTCCCGAGTCATAGAACGCGAAAAGAAGTTGCGATTGAAAGTCGATCTGCGGGTATGTATCATCGCTGGGATACTGTGCAGCCTCAATCTGCTGGACAGCGGCATCATCTCCAGTGCTTCGGTCACGTCAATGCTTCATGATCTTGGCTTGGATCATGGCAACCGATACAGCTTTGCTATTCTGATCTTCACCGTCGCGAGTGTATGCTTCCAGTTGCCTGCCACATTAGCCGTTCGCTTTGTGGGGCCCCGCCTCTTCTTCTCCGCCGTTACCGTTGGCTTTGGCTTGATCACAATCTGCACAGCCTTCATCCATACCTGGCAAGAAATGGTAGTCATGCGAGTGCTCCTAGGCATCTGCTTGAGCGGAATCTACCCCGGACTAGCCCTGCTTATTTCCACCTGGTATAGAAGGGAGGAGCTCCAGCTGCGGTTTGCTTTCGTCCAGAGCGGTCAACTCATCATCCTCGCGACGGGCGGCATCGTCAACTTCGGGTTGAACCAGCTAGATGGCAGGCATGGGCTGAAAGGCTGGCAATGGATGTATGTGGTTCAGGGGACCATCACCGCTTTCATCGGTGTTGTGACCTACTGGTGGATCGTGGATTTTCCCGAGAAGGCAGACCAGAGTTTTCACTTCTTGGACCAGGAGGAAACCAAGCTGGCACTTGCACGCATCGAGAAGGACCGTGGCGACAGCTTACCTACCCCCTTCTCCTGGGGCGAGATCCTCCAGCATTTTCTCGACTTAAAGGTCTATGGCTTCGCCGCAACCTTCTTCCTGCAGAATCTGGTGTCAACCGCACTTTCTTACTTTCTACCCATCATCCTTCAGAGCGGCATGGGCTTCTCGGAGAACAACTCGATCCTCCTTGCTGCACCTCCTTATTACTGGGCCGTCATTCCAGTCCTCATCTCATCGCGCATTGGTGATAAGTTCCAACTGCGCGGACCTGTCATCACCTTCAATTGTTTTTGTTTGATCACCGGCTTTGGCATGCTCGGATTTGCCGATCAAGTGGCCGTGCGATATGTCGGCACCTACCTAGCGACTGGCGCCTATGTCTCCAATTGGGCCGCGCTGAATGGCTATCAAGCCAGCAACATCACGGGCCAGTGGAAGCGAGCAGTCACAGCGGCTGCCATCACCTCATGCAACGGTCTCGGAGGTATTGCTGGGAGCTTCATAGTAAGACAACAGGAGGCTCCGCGATACTTGACCGCAGTCTGGGTGTCTATGGGCTCTCATATGATCCTCATTGGGATCATTGCTGTCTTTTCCGTGTACTTCTACTTCGCGAACCGGCGTCAGGCCAAGGGCAAGAGTATCATTGAACGGACGACTGGCTTCCGTTATACCTACTAGGGTACCCTTGCCACATTGACGATTCTTCGAATTAAAGGAAAGGGCAGGGGCGAAGATATTGACGAGACAAAAGGTGACGCTTATTAATGACGCGAAATCACTTTTGCGGTAGACACATGCATAAGTAGAGCATCAATTGGCCAACGCATGAGCAATGTCCAGTCGGAGTGTAAAGGGGTTGAACTGGGCTGTAGAGGACCCAAAGTGGATAGGAGATGCTAAATCGGCCTTGGCTCCTTTTTTGATTACAGACTAGCTCCTGCTGTCACCTCCGCCAATCAAAATGCCGCAAAGATTCCTCTGACATCCAGTCCATCCTCGTTCGTAATTCTTTCAGTCCGTTCGGCTCATGGCGCGGACGGTATGAGCAAGTCGCTATGAACCTTGCACTTTTCCAGAGGAAAGTCAGAGGCGATCTCAGCTCAACACCGATCCTTGTCCTCCGTCAACTCTCTCCTCGCCTCTCCTAGTAATATATTCTCACCTCTGTTGCATCATGGTTTTCCTCTCTATTTGCACCGCACTGTTCGATTACGAGCCTCAAGGCGAAGGGGAGCTTGCAATCGAGGATGGAGAGCTGGTCTATATCCTTGAGAAGGAGGACGAGTGGTGGAAGGCGAAGAAAAGGGCAGCGAACGAGGAAGAGGAAGAACCCGTGGGTCTAATACCAAACAATTATGTCGAAGAGGTAAGATGGATGGAGGCTCCCCCGAGCAGATCATATTCGAGTGCCATCATCGTGACGATGCAGGTCCGAGCTGACCGCATTGTCAATCCAGGCCCGACCCACGCATCAAGCAAAGGCGCTATATGATTACAGCAGGCAGACTGACGAGGAGTTGTCTTTCACGCAAGATGCCATTCTGGCAGTCTACGATAACAAGTCGGATCCTGAGTGGACGCTCGTGGGGCTTGATGGCGAATATGGATTCGTCCCAGCAAATTACATCGAAGTCACAAATGCCCTCGAGCCAGCACCGCACTCGCCAATTGCTTCGGAGCCTGCTTCGGAACCTGCCTCACCCCAATATGACACACCCGAACCCTTGTCAAGGACTGCACCAAGCGGGCCAGCAGCCTCGCTTGCGGGCATCATGCACGGTCAAACACCTCCCGCCGCGATCGATTCGCCGAATCCTACTCTTCCCCCTCGGCAGCCACAATATACTCCCGAGGCATCAGATGAAGAGCCTCCTCCACCCTCATTGCCCCAGAGACCACCATCTGAACAGCTTTCTCCTCCACCTACCCAGTATGCTTCACCGCGCTCGCCGGCCTCTCCAGGTATTGTTGAATCTCCTCCCCACAATCGAGCAGTCTACCAAGATCACGACGACGAGAGACTGCAACCGCAAGCTGGTGGGTTCCACCTATACAATATCAACGAGATGGTCTCGACGCTCGGAAAATCCAAGAAGTTACCAACGACTCTTGGACTGAACCTGGCGACTGGAAAAATCATGATCGCACCCGAAAAAGCGAAAGATGGTCAGACGCTGGAGTGGACAGCGGAGAGACTAACGCACTACTCAATAGAGGGCAAACACGTGTTCATGGAGCTGGTAAGACCAAGCAAGAGCATCGACTTCCATGCTGGCGCAAAGGACACCGCTCAAGAGATTGTGTCCGGCCTGGGTGAGATTGCAGGAGCATCAAGAGCTGGGGGCTTGCGGGAAGTGCTCGAGGCAGCCGGGTCCGTAGGGTCGCAGAAAAAAGGACAAATCCTGTATGACTTTATGGCTCAAGGCGAAGACGAGGTTACCGTCGCCGTTGGAGACGAGGTTGCTGTAATTGACGATACCAAGAGTGACGAATGGTGGATGGTTCGGCGGCTCAAGAACGGCAAGGAAGGAGTGGTCCCGAGTAGCTATGTGGAGATCACGGGCTTCCAGGAAGCCCCACCGAGCGCGAGAGGCCTCAACCCGGGCAAGTCAGTCGTCGAGCAAAATAGGATAGAGGAAGAGAGGCTGGCGAAGGAGGCGGTGAAGTCGTCAAGCTCAAGGGGCACCGAGGTAGGCCCAGGCGTCAAGCTCCCCGACCGGGGTAGCAGCTTGACCAGCGGTGATGGTAACCAAACTTCACAGCGAGGTAGCAGCAAGAGCAAGCATGGCCGGACATCATCTTCGGGAAAGCCGAGTGAGTATATCAGTATCCGTGTGTCAGGAACGACACTGACCTGTGGTACAGAGCCCGACGTTTCCAAGACACGAGTCTGGACCGATCGCTCTGGTTCATTCAAGGTCGAGGCACAGTTCATCGGCTTGAAAGACAGCAAGATCCATTTGCATAAGCTCAACGGAGTCAAGATTGCGGTACCAGTGGCAAAGATGGCTATCGAGGATCTCGAGTACGTTGAGCAGGTCACCGGTCAGTCGCTGGAAGACGACAAACCTTTGTCGGACGTCAAGCGCCGAAGTACGCAACATGCCCGAAGCTCGGATCGTAAGAAAGACGCTCAGCCTAAAGCTGGAGCCTCTATCGAACAGCCCAAACCGCCGGACAAAGGCCCCGAGTACGACTGGTTTGACTTCTTCCTCAAGGCTGGCGTCAACCCCTATCAGTGCGAGCGTTACGCACGGGCATTCGCAAGGGATTCGATGGATGAGAAAATATTGCCGGATATCACGCCTTCTGTCCTTGGGACGCTTGGATTCAATGAAGGCGACAAATTACGTGTCATGAAGTATTTGGATACCAAGTATGGGCGATCAGGTAAGCCCTCTTTTCCTGCTAGTTTGACATTGACCATCTGACGGATGATTATAGCGTCGGATCGAGCGACCGCTGACGGGCCCAATGGTGGTCTCTTTTCCGGCCCAGGAGGTGCCCTAAGAAACAACACCCGGAAAGGTCGACCGGCGCCTGCGGTAGAAAGCAGGGATGTGATAGATGAGAACGCCTTCAAGCCGAAGGAAAACGGCGATGTGAGCAGAGGAAGACAAGACTCTGATTCTGCGCCAGCTCCACCACCACCAGCCAAGGACAATCGCGGATTTGACGATGATGCTTGGGATGTGAAACCGTCCAAGAAGGCGCAGTCTCCAGCTGGAGCGCCTCCACTGACCGAACGTCCTGCAAATCCACCAGTGCAACAGTTGAGTGGTAATCTGTTGGATCTATCACTGCTCTCTCCACCGTTAGAGCCTACAAAAGCACCCCAAAATACTGTCCCGCCATCTCAGCAGCCGCTGTCACAACCCCAATCTGCTCAACAGCCCCTACAGTCCCTTCAGCAACAGCCCACCGGGGCCAACCCGCAGTTCTTCCAGCAGCTTGGTCAACCGGCTAGTGGAGTCCAACTCCAACAGCAGGGCAATCCACAAGCCCCTCCAGGCCTCAACCAGCCGCAATACGCTCAAACCCAACAGCAGCTAGAACAGACGGGTCCTCCTCGACAGCGGCCTCAAGCGCCACCGATGGTACAGCAAGGTTCTCTCATGCCGCCTCCACCAGCCAGACCCTTTTCCGCTCCTCAGACGCAACCCCAAAGCAGCAGCTTTGGACCCCCGGCGCCACTGCAACCTCAACTGACGGGATATGCACCCCAGACTCAAGTGGCGCCCCCGGGTCAGAGCCTTAACGAGCTCAACCAACAGAGGTATCTCCAACAACAGCAGCAACAGCAGCAGCAGCAGCAGCAGCAGCAGCAGCAGCAACAACAACAATTCATGCAAGTACCCCAACAATATGGTCAGCAGCCCCTTCAGCCTCAACAGACAGGCTTTGCACCTCAGAGTCAGAACTTCGGGCAATATGGTGGTGGGCTTCAGCCTCAGCCGACAGGCTTCGGGCAGAATCCATACGTGATGGGACAACAGGCAGGAAGCCCATTCGCAGATCCTCGCATCCAACAGCAACAGACAGGTTTCCAATCGCTTCCACCCCAGCAGACGGGCTTCCAGCCTCAATTCCAGGCCCCTCTTCAGCCACAAGCTACAGGAATCAATTCGATGTTACCACCCGCGTTGCAACCACAGCAAACAGGTGTGAATGGATATTCGAGGCCTGGATTTGGCCAACCCGCACCCCCTGTCCCCCCCATGCCGCCGATGCCGCCGATGCCGCCGATGCCGCAAGAGCAGCCTCCTGCAGCAGCTCCATTGCAGCCGCAAAAGACCGGCCCTGCTCCGCCAGTCAGGTTCGGGACGCCCGCCAACAAATTAACGCCCCAACCGACTGGTAGACGGGCAAATTTGAGCGCTGCAAGTAAGTATTCATGCAGTCCTAAAATATCTCAGATGCAGGGGATCAGTGCTGACTCTTTGCCTAGCACCATCCAATCCATTTGGCTTCTAAGGGGCGATTACATCTTGCAGCCTCCTTTCAGCAGCATGATCCAAGCGGCACTGCATATCAAATGGTTTTGGGTAACGACACGAGTATACATTGAAGTTGTAATGCGGTAGTGTGATAAGCACTGTACATAATGTCTACCTTTGTACTTTTAGCTGCTGCCCGCGCGCCTTGAATAGCTGATGATGCATTTTTGAGCTCATACTGGGGGATCTGCTATGTTGCTTGAAGGTGGGAGGGCAAACAGTCAAGACAGAGCTGCAAATGCGTTCTCTGGCTCACGATGAACCGTTCCATGTGTATGTATCTGTTGATTGGTGATTGTGGCTTGGGGAATAAAAAGTCACACCCGGGGTCTCTTGCCGGAATCAGCCGAGGCTCAATTCCCGGCCCAGCGGACGCAAGAGCTGACAACCTCCTTTGTCATCGTTTGAATATGCTTAAGGTCAATCTTGAGAGTAGAGAGCTTAGATGACAATTCCATCAAGCTGTTCGATGCTGCAAGTGCCGTTGAATTGATCAGTCCTGACCAAGCCATTACTATTCAGACAACTTGCGCTGCCTCAGAAGCTTCCAGTCATTCCCCATCTCGTGTATAAAAGCGCCACATCCATGCCGTTGATCTGAATGAAGCATTTCTTTTTCACATCGATCGTACTTCTTGCCATCGCCTTGCTACTCGCAGGTTTCTTCAACCCATCGCTAACAACACAGCTTTTATCAATCACCAAGGCCAATAAACAAACAGGCTCCCCGTCCCCCTCCAGCACTACCTTCGTCGGCTTGCCCGTCATCCCAGCCAGCTTTTCCGCCAACAACCAAACCTCCGATATGTCTATTTCACGTGCCATTCACAAGGCCTTTTTGGCCATCGAGCAAAGCGAGGGAGCAGGCGCCAGAGTCCGACGCAGCATCGGTACTCCCAAACTCCGCAACTTCTCCCCCTTCCTCATGCTCGACCATTTCACCATCTCCCCCGGCGCAGGCTTCCCCGATCATCCTCACCGCGGGCAGGAAACGATCACCTATCTTCTCAAGGGTGCCGTCGACCATGAGGATTTCGCAGGCAACAAGGGCACCATCGAGACGGGCGATCTGCAATTCATGACGGCCGGCAAAGGCATCATGCACGCCGAGATGCCGCGACAGAACAAGGATGGAAGCGCCAACGTGGGTATGCAGCTGTGGGTCGATCTTCCGGAGAAGCTCAAGGCTTGCGAGCCCCGCTATCGCGACCTGAGGGCCAAGGAGATTCCGACCATCCATGTGGATGACGACAAAGTCACGGTCAAAATCATCTCGGGGCAAAGCCACGGGACAGACAGCGTGAAAGAGCTGGCCTACACCCCCGTCTGGATCTTCGACATCAGCATCAAGCCCGGAGGCCAAATCAGCCAAGAGTTGCCCCAGGGATGGAACGCGTTTGCCTACACATTGTCCGGTAGCACCAACTTCGGCGCGGAGAAGGATCAGACGACGGTGGGACAGTATCACAATGTCGTCTTTGAGCAGAAGGGTGACAAGGTCGACATGAGTGTTGATGGTGATGCGACGGAAGACGGCCGGGTCTTCCTGGTTGCCGGAGTACCTCTGGATCAGAAGGTCGTACAGTATGGGCCATTCGTGTTGAACAGCCAAGATCAGGTTTATCAGGCCATGGCCGATTTCCAGAGTCATTCAAATGGATTCGAGAGGGCAAAGGGATGGCAGAGTGAGATTGGGAAGAGCATGATACATTAGAGTGATACATTGGAATGATACATTAGAATGATAATGATACATTGGAATGATAATGATACATTAGAATGATAAGTAGCGGAGCGGTTGTAGATAGCAATCAGCAAATAATATGAATGTATGAATTGGACTTCCTAATTCTGTAGAACAGTGTTTCACTCGCGCATGGCCGTGTGTCATTCACAACTAGACAATATTAATGATGAAGTACACACACGCTGTGCGACTTTGAAATGTAGTGAATTGGCAGGTGGGTTTTTGCGGAGAGGAACCAAATCGGACTAGCGTGTCTCCGGGTGAAGTATTATTTCTCGTCCTTTTGTTCTCGTTCTTTTTCTTCCTCTTCACTTCTCTTCTCGCATTGCGTGATCCTATTTCAAATTCTACTCCATTGAAACCAAAACCCACCACAGCTGAAATACAGCATGGACGAGGATCAAGAGCTTCTGGCCAAGATCAGTGAGATATCTGGTATGTGCATCTTACACGGACACCGATAGAACTCAACTGAGGTATCACAGGACGCATAAATCGCCACAAAAATAGCTCTACTCCCCAGTCCGGGCCTACGCGACCGCAACCATGGAATAAATACAGCTCGAATGTGGCTGCTCAGTCGCGAACATCGGCCTACCAGCCACCCTACAGCAGAGGGTCTACGAGAGTGGCCAAACCGAGAGGGCCCAGACATCGGACCCTTGTCGTCAACAACAATACACCTGGCTCTTCAACAGATGAGGAGCAGAAACACTCGATGCCCCCAAACGGCTGGGTCTCCAAAAGGGACCGCCACATGCAGCTCATCAACACGAATATCTTCGACAAGGAAACACAAGCCCGAAGCAAAGCTATGGCGGATACCCGACGTGAGCGGGCGCTGAAACGAGACCAGAGAGAAAAGAGAAGGCTCGAGCAGCATCTGCAGCCTCGATATGCACCAGCGCAATCCTCCACTGCCGCGACCATGATCCATGAAATCACTATTGATGGTCTCCGCTTTCAGGTCCTGAATCGTGGGAGTAGATTGATGCGTATCCGTGGTGAGTCGTTCAAACGTCGTGACGTGGCAAGCTTTCAGCTCAAGAATAACAGATGCCCCCACCGTTGGGTCCTCAACACCAAAGCAAGCTGTCGTTGGTGGGGTCACCTTCCAACGGAGCAAGAACGGGAATCTCTACCGTTCCGGTATCGTGAAAGCAAAGAAGTGAGGCATTGAATCCTTACCCATCCAAGCTGATATCCTGGCAGAGTTTTGCGCTGACGACTACAGGGCAACGGGAATCACAAGGAAGATCAGCCAACCGTGCAAGCGGTTCACAACGACCGGTAAATCTTGCTCTGTCCCTTTGAAATCGTGAACCGTCTTCACGGACCTACTGATTTGCCCAACCTTGGCACACTGATCAAGGGTGAAGCACGGGATGCTTCCACAGGACTAATACTTCCTTCTAACATCTAGGTCGATGCCTCAAAGGCCCCTTCTGCCCCTACGTTCACGATCCGACTAAAGTGGCCATGTGCAGAGACTTCCTCCAGACAGGTACCTGCCCGGCCGGAGATTCCTGCGACCTCTCTCACGACCCTACCCCTGAACGTGTCCCTGCATGTCTTCATTTTCTTCGTGGCAAATGCTCTAATTCACCCTGTCGCTATGCCCATGTCCGCGTCAACCCTGCTGCGCCTGTCTGTAGAGACTTTGCCATCCTTGGCTACTGTGGCAAGGGGGTCAATTGTTTAGAGCGTCACATTCACGAGTGTCCCGATTATGCTAACACAGGAACATGCCGCCACACCAAATGTGCCCTACCTCACGTTGATCGAGCAGGGCAGATCAGGAAGCATGCTGCTGCTGCTTCCACTGGCAACAACAATGTTGTAATCGACCGAGAGACGCAAAACGACGCCGACGAAGAAGATGATGATGACGTTGTAAGTGACGAGGAGGAAGATACGAATAGTGACGACATGGACTCGGACGGCGTTGAAGAAATACTGGGCGCAGATCCGTCTGACGACGCTGCCTCACACGCTCTATCTCAGCAGCAGGATTTTGTGGGATTCTAGGTTGTCTGAAAGATGGAGCTTCTGCCTGACACCGGGCAAGAATGGTCTGTTCATCATTTGGATGTCCTCTTCCTAGCGTGGCGTTTGGGGCGTTTAGGCCAGGAAAGGCCTCATTCGGCTCCTTTTGGGCCCAGCATCTCTTTCCCACTCATGATCGCATGCGAGCACAGGAATAGAAAAGACCAAATTCAACGGCGATGAATAGCAAGAAGAAGATCAATACGAAGCAAATTACGTAACTCCAAAGATCCGCCAGATCTTGATGTAAACAATGCGGTCCTCAATTTGATGCTATTTAAAGCTTTTTGCAGATCTTTACGAAAGGATGGGAAGACTCATGACTTCATCTCCGCGGCCATCAGTACAACGATCAGGAAGAGACATTATTGTATGCCCATACGATCGATGATCAAAGGCCGACTCTCATTGCGCTTCACAACMCAGTGTGATCATGTACGGACTACGATGATAAAACCGCAAATGATGCATGGCAAGATTAAGCTCAAATGATTTCCTGCACGCTTGAAAATCCCTCCGACAATTCCTGCCCAACGCTAGAACAACATGTTTTGCCGTGTGAGGCGTCTCCATTTCCCTCAAGCCACAGCCAACCATGAGCGGAGGCATGTGATAACGGTCACCCTCCCGGTCTCCCCATCCAACACCCACGGCCCACCACCCTTTCCGACCTGCGACCCACCAGCGTGCGGCGGGAAGATCCCGAGTTGCGCATTTTCGCTCGCATGTGCCCACCCTATTTGCTGCTAGCAATCGAGCATTCCTCGCGGGAGAGTCCTGCCGCGGAGGTTTGCCTGTGTTGCTGCCCAACCTTTAAAGCCACCTAAGCCCAGTGGGGGAAGGTCGATCGTGAAGCTTGGCCTTTTCGGCTTGCATCCTGGCTGGGGCATCCCCATACTGCTGCTGCAGCACGGGGAAATGATGGGGGTAAAAATGTGATGCTGCCAATAGTGACCCTGGACAGCATCTCGAGAGTTTGACGCCTGGAAGTGGGGAGGGCAGGGGGGAGGCGCAAATTGCAGGTAGAGTGAGGGGGGACTGCATCGATCGGAGGGAGAAAAGAGGTTTGTGATGATGCGAAAAGGGCGTGAGTGTGACTGGGCAGCAAATGATACGGGTAGAATTGGTAAAGGTGCAAAGGTGACAGGACGGGCGGATGATCATGATGGAGGGAAATGACCGCAGGACTGGCTCCCTACATGACGACTGACTTTCAGTGTGACATCTGGACAGCTCTGACCGCACATGATACGCCGGCACGGCTCGTCCTCTTGGTCCATAATATCCCATCATTCTATCATCTCAGCCCAGTAGGATTGTGAGAGATGGGCTCTGACGGTCCGAAAAGGATAGTAAGTAGCCAGGGTCAGTAGGGAGCCTCAGTCGACCCTTCTCTAGCAGATAGTCAATCGTACCTATCTACTCATATTCCCTCTTCTTGGCGGGGTCGATGTAATGGTCTGGCTCATGTACTCTCTTTTCTCCCTCTCAATCGATAGCCGATGGCCGCGTGGGGAAAAGAAGATAAAGAGGCACGAAGGTCCCGTGCTAAAGTGATCTCCCTCATCACGTTTTTGGAAGACTGTGACCTACCACATCTCAACGGCCTAACATCATCGTCAACGGCTCTCGACCTCGTATACCCTGCCATTATTAAATATCTGATCGTCGGAAGTACCTATTTCGGGGGCTTCCTCTCTTCCAGTGCACCGGGTCGGTTAAGACGTTTCGGATGATCGTCTTGTTTCGGGAGTGCAAAGGAGTGAGGATCCAATATTTGGGGACCGTTTGAGTCTGGATTTGGAAGATCTGGCAGAAGCGGGCAGTCTGGTGCAAGAGCGACAAAAAAGAGGCAGGAAGAGAGTCGGGCAGTGGGATTTTGGGTACTAAAGGTTAGACTAGTATTCTAGTCCCTCTCCAAATGCCTCTTGGAAACTAGCTGATTCGCCCCGCTATTGATCTCACCGCCAGTTGATCCACCCACCAAATTCCCTCTCTTCGTGACTCTTCCCTCAGTCATACACGCCCCCCTTGGAACCTTGGGACCGGACGGACTTTGACCCTAGCATTCACCAGATATAGACCTAGGGGAGACACAATTCCTTCTAACCTTCTTACGGCATGGTCATCTTCATGCACGATCCACCCAAATCCGAGACATCACCAGACTTTCTTCACCACCATCAGCACCATCAGCATCCAAATCAGAATCGCCATCAGCATCGCCAGCATTCCACCCATCTACCGGATATTGATGAGGAGCAGACTGATTCTCGTCTCGATCACGCAGTCCTTGACAATCGATCCATAGCCGCCACCACCACTGGCATGGCTTCAATCTATGGCCAACGGCCGGACACCGCCTTCGCTGAAAATCATTCTTTCATGTCCGCAGCTCATCCTACATGGCAAGAAGTCGCACAGACTGGCGAACAAATGCCCTTCCCATCCATGCAGCAGCAGCAGTCGTTTGATCAATATCACCACTCCGACCATCCTCCTTCAACATGGTCGCATCAACCTCAACCACAACCACAATCAAGTCTAAATTCGACTCCTCAAAGTGCAGTTTTCGGCGCGTATCCAACAGATCCTTCCGTCAAAGCTGAAGACTCTTTCAATACCCACCACCCCCCCGAGCTTCCTCCACACGCGTTGCCCGCCTCGACTGCTCCGGATCACAACCCTTACGCGACTTCCGCCACCTCACCACAATCCGAGAATGGCTGGATTTCGACTTCATCGTCTGATCCGGCTGACAAGCAATTGAAGCGTGAACAGCTCAGTCCTCTCTTCATCGACAACCCTCCCCGTCTACGTCCGGACGGCGTGAGGAAGAAGAATGCTCGGTTTGAGATTCCGGAGGAAAGGAAGGTCGACACCATTGACAAGATCATCCTGCAGACCGATCCGAGCGATGAGAAGCTGTTGAAGGAGTTGAAGCAGCAGAAGCGCTTGCTGAGGAACCGACAAGCTGCGTCAGTCCACCCCCCCCTTATCCTATTCTGTATCTCTCTGTATTGACCATCACGCAGACTCGACTCGCGCTGTCGCAAGAAGGAGCATACTCAAAAGCTAGAGGACGAGCGAAAGAACCTCCACGCCATCATCGAGAGTATGGACGAGGAGCTCGGTCATCGACGCCAGCAAGAGATGATGTGGCTGGCTGAGCGACAAAATTGGCAGATCAGGGTCGACCAGCTCAACATGGAGAAGGAAGATCTCGTCCACAAGCATACCATCGAGACTGCCGAACTCCGCAAGAAGAACAATTTCCTCATGGAAGACTCGCAGCGACGCATGTCGGCATCTGCCGTGCAAAGCTCCAACGGCTACTCGAGCACCTTTTCCGAATTCGATCATCTCTCCATGAACGACAGTCCCACCACGTGGGAAGACTTTTCCTTTCTCGGTCATCCTGCCATGGAGCCGGAAATGCCCAAGGCCGAGTCTGCGGTGGCCGTCCGACCGAAAGAGGAGAAAGCGACGTTCAAGGAGGAGGACAAGAGCGCCGTGTCCGGCCTGCTGCTCACCCTTCTCCTTTGCGGTGCCTGGGTGGCGTCGAAAGGTACAGCAAACACTGCCATGCCGCAAATGCCGGATGACGTGCGTGCCGCTTCTAGCACTGTCCTCGACAACATCTACAAGGATGCCGGTCTTCACGTGTCCCCGAACAGCAATGGTGACAACGCCGTGCTGAAGTCGAATGCCCCTCGCCAAACCTCCAATTACATGGCACCATACTCTCACCCTACCAACAACCCATTCGCACCATTCAATCACCTTACCGCGCCCACTCGCCAACAGCAGCGCGATGAAGTCTTCTCCCTCACGCCGACGCAGTACAATGCCATGACGACGGACGATTCCCTTTACGCTCCCCAAGCATCGACCCAGGCATCGACCCAACCTCGCCGAAACCTTCATGACGCCCTCACCGCCATGCGAGGGAATAGCAACAAGGGTTCCGCAGCCGACGCATATACCAAGAGTCTCATGTGGGATGAAGTCCCTGCCAACGTTGTCAGAGACTTCGCCAGGCTGGTTGGCGAGCGAAATGCCCAGCCCTTGAGCTGATGATGCTCAAACTTCAACACACCCACATCGGCCGTTCAATCAGGCTTGACGACTTTTCATTCTGTTCTTTGATGCCATGTACCGCCAACTTTCCAGCACAGCACAGCAAGCGACTTGACGAATATAATATTCCCCTCACACAGTAACACGACATAACGGACTATCGTCCCCTCTCCTTTAGCAACAATTCCCTTGGTTCCGTCTTGATTATCTTCCACGAAAATTTTGGTCCACGACGAACGGCTGCTATAATTTATGACTACGACTTTTACGACTTTTCAACACCCCCCAAAGACAAAAGACAACAATACCCACCCTCCGCCAAAACGGTCCAAAGCGTTTCGCGACGCCCGGACTTTCTACTTCTTTTTTTTTACACAAGTGGCGCAATGGGCGACCTTTGCACACGCGGTTCCTCACGGAAGAGTCCCATCAGTCTTTATTCTATCATCAGCAAACGAACGAACGAACGATATACCCTCCAGCGGGAACCTACTTTGAGAATGTTAGCGGACAGCGTAGCGTAGCGAGCGAGCGATGTTTTGATTTTTTGAGCGATCGTTTTGTCTTGTTTGTTTTCCCCTGTTTGCTCTTTTTTTTTTTTGGTGGTCCTTTTTGGGATGTAATGATGATGATGTTGTTGTTGTATGGCGGTTATCACGTGTTGACGAACGACGACCAAAGAGAGGATGAGGCCCCGGGTGATTGGAAGGGGGGGAAATGAGTCAAATTGATATGAATGATATGGACGGTATATGTTCCAAACGACCAATGAAAGATTGACAACACATTTTGGGGACATGCAGGGGGCCATGGGGGGGGGGGGGGGGGGGGGGGGGCGAGAGAGAGTTGCGGGTGGATTATGTATGCGTGCATTTACCTCTTCACCATTTTTTTCTTTTTTGCCTTCTGCTATTCTTTTTCATCCACGTCGAGATGGATGGCAGAATCAACTTGCATCGGCCCCCCCCCCAAAAAAGCATCCTTATACTTTATTATCGTCATTATCATAACCATGCTCGACATGGTTTGCGCAATATATACACGCATCCCACGTCACTGTACCTCGAACCACCCTGCCCTTCCCCTCCCTTCCCATCCCTCCCCTTTGCCTCGCTTCATATCTCTCATCCCCATTCCGCAGCATACCTTGCTCCCTCTCCGAGATCTCACGCAGGGAGGCAGGGAGCAGGGACCGGGGGGGGTTCCACCACCTATCTGCTCTGGTCCGAGCCAGGGGTTTTGTTCGGGGAGGCAGAGTCAAGGCAGCTGGGGATGCGTTTTGCTCTGGACTTTGGTGGGTTTCTGGATTGTTTCTTTTTTTGGGGGGGGGGAAGGGGGGGTGAAGCGACTGGCCCTTACGATGGAGATGGATGCAAAGGATGGGGTGATTGTATGTCATTGTCGTCGTTATCGTCGTCGTATTGTACAGGAATGGAGGAATGAATGCGTGGATATATGAATGCGTGAATACCCATGCCCTTCAATGTAAGAATACGTATC
>MSTJ01000007.1:191389-216999 GCA_001956345.1 Ramalina peruviana
TCACCCCCACCCCCCCCCCCCCCCCTCCGGCTTTGCCAAACAAGCCTCACCATCTCATCCACCACGTCACGTCACGCCCGCTCCCCCCCCCCACCCTTCACCGCCGACGCTTCTGATGCAAATTCTGATTCTGGGGGTTGTCCGGGTCGTACTTGTCCTTCCAGATCCTAGAATCACCCGACACACAACAGATGATCAGCATCAGCATCGAGAGTTTTCCAGCATCGTAAGTCTGAAGTGGCACCACGGCGCGTTTGGGCTGGCTGGCTGGCTTGCTGTGTGGGGGGTTGGGAAGCAACGAACGCATGCATGAGGGAGAGACGCGCATGCGCGGAATTGAATGGTGGTAAACACGGGAGAAAAGGAGATGGATGTGGGTGTTAGCGAGATGGGTTGGATTGGATTGGAAAGGAAAATAAGAGGGTACGCACAGGGGTATGGGGTGAGGGTGTTTATACAACGGAAGGGAAGGGCTGGTCCGGGAGCGGTGGGAGAGGGGGTAGGATGGGATGGGTAGAGGGAGGGGGGGAAGGGGAAGGTGTTGGCCCTCAACGAAGCCTTCGATCTTCTCCCGGAAGAAAAGAGATCGAATGAAGAAAAGTTGAGATCATCCGGGCCTGAGAGACGGATGATTTGGGCTTTCTCTCTTCTTTCTTCTTTCGTCTTGAGAATGATGGGATGAGGAAAGGAGAGACGACTGCGAGCGTGCTGGGAAGCTGGGGAGAAAGGAAATGGAAAAGGAAGATGTTCTGATGGAAATTCGGGCATCGCTGGACGAGGGATGGGGGGAGGAAAGGGGACCATACCATGAATTCCCCAATGTCTTACTGCCCTGCTGCTCGGCGCGGCGGTAGTATTGTGCGGCTGTGTACTGGATGGAGAAATATCAGGGGTTAGCTTTGGGATGTGGTTGTGCCTTATTGTGACAGTAAAGAGGAAGAGGCATTCGGGGAGGCTGAGGTTTGTGATGTGATGGGCTGAAGTGGAATAGGGTTACTGGGGCTGAAAAGGTAGTCCCGCACGGAAGAAGTGTAGAGTTTTTGGATTGAGGCGGGTCGTGGTAGAGTGTTTCGGAGTATACGATCAGATGCGCCGGGCGTTGGTGTGTCGCTCGCTGAGTGGAAGCGAGGGTTGGGATCCGCTGGTATGGTGATGTACAAACCCACGACGATCTCTTGCCAACTTCTACCTCGCCATGGGACGCAACAAAATGAAAGGAGATCAATCAACGAGGAACACAAGGAGAGCACAACATACCCTATCCTTTTTTCCCCCATACCCCTCATCGTAGCACAAGCCACACTCATTCATGGCATCGGTATCCCCCAGATTGGCAGCGACCTCGTAATACTTCCTCGCGGCCACGGGATCCTTCTCGACCCCCCAGCCATGGCGGAAGCTGTTCGCCAACTCGTAAATCGCCAGCACCAGCTCCCCCTTAGCGGCCCCCCCTTTTTTCACGCCCTTGGCCAAGGCATCGCTCTCCACATCGGCCGACATGGTCGCCGCGCGCGACAGATACGTGATCCCCAGCCCCGGGTTCGGCTCGATGCCCCAGCCATGCCGCAGCGCGAGCCCGTACAGGATCTGCGCCATGGCGTTGGATTTGTTGTCGGCCAGCCGGCCGAACATGGCGGTCGACTCGACCAGGTTGCCGGATTCGTGGAGCCGGATGGCGGCTTGGATATCATCGTCGGATATAGCGTCGCTGATGCTGCGGCCGCGCGGGGCTCGGTCGCCTAGATGGGCTGGGTGGAAGTCCGGTTGGGATACCGGTTTGGGGGTGGTGGGGCGGGAGAAGTTGGAGGAGGAGCGGTTAGATGAGGGGCGTGATAGGGGCCGGTTGTTGGGATTGTCTTTGACGAGGATGGTGGCGCGTTCTTCCCATGCGGCTTGCTTCTCCTCGTTCTGCTGGCCGGTTCCGAGAGCTAGAGTGCCGATCTCAGGGAGGTCGGAGGGGATGTTGGCGGATGATTGGGAGGTGTTTCGTGAGCGGGGGCTGATATGTAGGCGCTGGGAAAGACGACGTGAATCTTTGTCCTTGCTTGTCGGACGACTAGTAGGAGGAGACGTGGCTGTGGCATCTTTTTCTTTCTCTTTCTCTTTCTCTTTCGAGGGAGTGGATGAGTGATTGCCCAGGCGAGAGAAGCGTTTGGAAAAGCGATTGCCGTGAGATTTCTCCTCTGTAGCTTGTGCGGTGGTAGAATCCGAGGCTACCTGCTCATCTGGATAGGCTGGAGGCGAGATCAGCTCTTGAGTGTTGGTGTCTGATCGCAGGAAGGTGAATTCGGGCTTTGGTGGAAGATCTGGATCTTGCGTCGAACTTGCAGAGGGCGGAGGAGAGATGGGCTCGGTGTCGGAAGCCTTGATCTTCTCTTTCTTCTTCAACAGATCTTTCAAAGGCATCTTGTTTTATTCAGTCACCTATATTGAGAGTGCAAAGTCGGGTAATGGAGCCAGAGTAGGCGTGATTGATGTATAATCTCTAGGTTGCACAGCCTCGAATAGAGTGAGTAAATTCGTATAAGACGCGGGTAGCTGAATCAATTGACGCGCAGGATCTCGCAATAGCTTCTCAGCCTCTGCAGAACGAGGGGCATCATGTCAATTGGGGGAGCATGATGTTGGACATGGATGCTGCATTATCATTGAGGTGATTGACCTGTTCTCCAACCCGAGAGAACTAGCGCTTATTTGTTTCCAGAAAGAAGCACAAGCATGTCACCGCCTAGATGGACATCTTCAAGAGAGCAAACTTGGCCACAACTTCGAGAAGCTTGGGCATTGGATGGTCATAAGTGTTCCTGTATGGTCTCAGGCAATATCATAATGCTAGGTATCTCCCTGTAACCCCTTTTCAACTCCACGCTATGCAATTTGATCAATGGCCGATGCAACAGACTGGGCGCCATAGAAGGCGTCTCAAGAAGCTATTTGGATCTTGACGACCCAAGAGTCGGCCTCACTCAGGTAAGACGTCCTCCATCTCCACATTCGAATCATCCTGCTCCATGTCATCCGCTCCATCGTAGATCGCTCCAAAACCCTCATCAGGAGCAGCCTCGTCCTTGGCCGCATTGAAAGCATCATCATAATTCCCCATCTTCGCCTCCGGCTTGAGCTGCCATTCAGACATGTGGGTGCCCGTCTTGGCTTGAAAGGCGATCAGATCCAGCGTTTGCCGGAGATAGACATCCGGTTGCCGCAGTTTTTCCTTGAGCACCTTAAAGGGCCAGTAAGTGTACTGCTTGAAGCACGTGTAGATCAGATCAAGAAGCTCGTTTTGAGGCATGCGCGCCGTCTTCATCAACTGTGGCTTCCGTCGAGGTCCAGCCTTGTCCTGCGATGTATTAGCGGGCGCAGGAAGGGTTGACAATATCTCGGTCTTACAATGAAATTGCTGAAGTTGCCCGCAGCAGGGTTGAGTACGCTCCCAGCGGGTGGCACATCATCGAGCAGCTGCGTCTTTGCTTTCGGCCTAAGCGTCATCTCTGTTCGAGTGGCATCCCATCTCTTGTAGGCATCATTCTCCACTGGTATGCAATTCACTTCCGTCTTCACTCGGCCAATGAGACTGGTTTTCTCTGCAGGGCATTCATCAGTCCTGGGCCACTAGTAGCATTTGGAATTCCTTACTCGGGACTCCCTTCCGATAGTGAGCTTGCGTGTGCTTCTTCCGCTCCATTCTCTTCCGATTGAGCCAGTGAGCGGGCGTACCGTCCGCCTGAAATTGTCGGTACCCAGGCAAATCCTTTTCGCTGAAGATGAAGGTGTTGAGCGAGTCCGGGTTGGTGACGTGCATGTTGTATTCCTTTGGAACGCTCTTGTTCTTGGGGACGCTGGCATCCAACATGAGGCTCATCTATGGTGAAGCATGTCAGCCCTTGTTAAGTCCAGGGATTTAGGCAGTCTGCAGTGAACGCACGCGCTTGATGTCGCCTGGATTCCCCTCAACCCTGACCCTTCCGATCTGGATCTCCTGGTCATCGTCCAGCTTGGACCAACTGTCCCAGAGAAACTTGGGCAGCCTGGTAAGGAAGACGTTTTGGTCGGAGCCAGCGAAGTCTAAATCCCCAGCATCCTCGTAGATGTCGTCGTCGAGTTGACTGCCGGGTGAAGCTCCCAACGTATCTGACTCGTGCTTGACCTGCGCATCTCGCAGCTCTTGTAAGTTGGATGCGCTTTGTTCTACCTTGATGCTGGGGATGTCTGGGCCGAATGAGGTCATGCTGAGGTCGCAGTCGTTCTTTCGGACCAGATCAATCGTTGACAGGTAAGGAGCTGCCTGGATGTAGCTGGCACTCCATGTGTGAACATACCACCAGTGTCATGCTAGATAGACACGAAGATACAAGTGAGCCTTGACGTGTCACGGTCTTGCACGAATGATGTGGAGGTGCATTTGAAGTAGCATCATTTGAGCAAGCCGACGAACAATGGCCATGAATGCCAAGGCCCGGGGACGGGACGGCAGATCTTATTCACGAAAGATGCGAATGTGGTGAATGCTTGGCCTAGAAAAAAACAAGAATTGTCTAGCTCTACCGTTAGGCACCGTTCAAATTAACTTTTGCAATTCACGGAGTACACCAGCATCCTCCTGCCGCCTACTCATCATAATATCCAACAAATACATCAATCTGTCTCAACGGGTACGAACTGCTGCCCCGCTATCAACTCAACACCACCATCCCCAGCAGACGCCGACACGTTTCCCAAAGCAGAACCCCAGGGTTTCCCAACTGCAAAGACATTCCATCCTGGCGCCCCTAGCGGCCTTTCCGGGAACCCGATCCTCCTCAAGCCGTTCCCATTCCTCTCCCCAAAATCGCAGTGCTCAATGATCCGTGTCGCCGTAGCCCGGACGTCCCGCCAACTGAATACCCCCTCTATCCCAAACACCCTAACTTGGGTTTTATCAACCTCAACTCTGATCACGCAATCGCCAGTTTCGGTCTGGATTTCGAAAGGAGGGCCGATGGGCATTGTGACACCGTTGTAGGTCGGCGGGAGGTGCGGAGTGCCGAGGCTGGTGCGGCCCTCTCGCGGTGCTATACACAGAAATGACTGGCGCAAGGTGAAATCGGGGAACTGCTTGAGGTAGTTGAGTGTAGGGCGACAGCTGTCGACGGTAATCGGACGCTTGGTCTGGCCCCTAAGGCAGAAGATATCGCGATTGTCATCGTTCAATCCTCCAGCGGCCGTGGAGTCATTGGTAGATGTGGAAATTTTGTTTGTTGAAGGGTGTATGTTGGTGGTTGATGCATCAAGGATAGAAAGATGGGAGGACGAGTTGAGAGATGCTGGATGCAGCATTGGTTGTGGCGCCGCTGCAATTCTCCAGGAGAAGAAGAAGAGAATAGCAGCGGCACTTTTAGGACTCAATGGAAACGACATTACACCAGATCCTCTGGCTAGTTCAGGATGTGTTCGTGGTTTAACGTCAACATACCGTTTCGTGAATTTCAAAGTAGGAGGAAAGGAGGACATTCCAAGGCAGTATATGTCTTTTGAATCATGCTCCAAATGTCCCACTTACAGCCATCCATCGACACGCGCGATCGAATCCGCGCCATTTATTTTGAGGTGTATAGTCACCCTATCAAAGCGCTGTCGCTGCTCTCTCTGTTGATGATTTTCAAGCGCGCCTGTGTATTGGCATTCTTCTGCGCCATGTCTTTATGCTACGGTGGAGACCTCAAGTAATGAGCATAAAGTCAATTGAATTATGGACTTACATTACTCGTAGGTGTTCCCCGAGGTTGCATAGGACAACATTGTGGCGAAATACCGTCGAATCCAACAGTCATGGCCCCTTGCCCTAAAACCTTTCTGAGCTGCAGGCTTTTTCATAGGAGTATTCTTGGTATTTAAACATTCGACGATAATACTTTTGCCAAGCGCTCATACTTTTTCTGAACATGGATTCTTCGTGTGACATTTTGACATTTCATTGACTACTTCTTTCCTAGCCAGCTCAATGTCAGCAATCCTTCTCCACTCACAAAGCCTTCGAAGCAAGGACTGAATAATATCTACAGCTACGTGTTGGGACCAGCTATCCTTGAACAATAATATCCTCGCTCATAGCACTAAGGAAACATGGCAGTAAGGAAGCGTTCCCGTTCCAATGCTTTGGCTTCATCGTGACCTTATTTTGATATCATGAATTTCCTATCTAGAAAAAAGAACGGGCAAGCAAAGAAGCACGCCGGAAGGTCATGGCGATATCTCCTGACAGACCCAACATCCTGTCTCTCCCTCCCGAAATCCTTCAACAAGCATTCAGCTATCTGGATCGCAAAGCCTGGCACAATCTCACTCTAGTCCATCGACAGCTCACACCCTCCGCACTGGTGCTCCTGTACCAAGAGCCTCAATTCTTCTCATCCTACCGATTCGCTCAATTCGTCACCACTGTCGCCACCTCCGCCGCTCACGCCGCCCTGGTTCGAGACCTGGTCCTGAAAAGGGACAGCGCGAATTTAGCCGACCTGTACGGCATCTTCAACGACGGCATCAGCTTTGTGATGCTCGCCGGCTGGCGGGAGTGGAAGTACCGTGGATCCGGTGTCTGGGGCCCACTACCCGCTCCGCAGGGACGGACCTGGACACACCCCCTCGCGGCGCTATTTTCGAGGCGGGAAGACAAGGCCAAGAGTACGATCCCGATCGGCGCGCTGATTCAAGTCCTCACTGCATGCGCCAACCTCAGGTCCGTTCCCAAGAGAAAAAAGCCTTTTGTTTGCATTTCAATTTTCTATCTATAGTTAAAGCTGACAATTCTTTCCCCGCGGCAGAAAACTCTGCATCACCGGCCTGCCGCTTTCCACCGATTGGGAGATCCTCAATACCGAGCAGCCGTACCCCGTCACCAACCGGCTCTTCATCTCGGATGTGCCTCGAGCTGCGAGGCCGCACAACCCGAACGACAGGCGCCTTCAGATGGACGATTGCGTGCGGCCCATACACAAGCTGCAGCATCTGGAGACGCTACACCTCACCTCGCTGCAGACTCTGTACCTGACCGATCCGTCAAAGCTGGGCGATGGGAATTTGATCGACAAGCGGGCTTTGATGGCGGCGTGTCCCAAGCTGACGGATTTCGAGGTCCAGTATTCTTCGAATGGGTGATCGTTCCGTCCTTTGGCTTTCGTTTTTTTTTTGCCTTTCAATCTCTACCGATCGTGGCATCTTGATCAATTTTCGTGGAAACCAATTCAAAACCGATCTGGCTGCAAAATCATATGTGCAAGATCTGTTGCCCTGACTAGTACCAAAGGGTCAGCTGTCGCCTTTTCTCAAGGAATGTATTCCACGAATTGCTTGTGCTAGAGTGAATCCCATGGCCTAATCCATCGCCGTTTCGAGTAATGTACGATGGAGCCTACAGAACCATTTACGGGAAGAACAGTGATGACGAGCTTGAGGCACCCTCCCATCTTTCTTGTAGCTTGTGTGATGCATCAGCCTCACCACGTCTCGGAATATAGGTCTTGGGCTTGATGCATGTGTTTTCTGACTACATGAATTCTCTGAGGGCACGGTGCAATTAGCGCCCATTTCATGGGTCATTACTCGTGTTCGATATGCACAAGATTGGCCACGTCTGATAGATAATGCAAGTCTGCAGGATCAACATTCACTTAGAAAACGAAGAGCATTATCTTTCTCGGACGTGTCAAAAGGGGTCCGTAGCTTTTGCATGACAATCTGCAGCTGGATGCTATCATTCTGTACTTTGCGTCTCTGGCTCATCTACAAAAACCCAATTCAACGCTCCCAAAAGGCCTTCGCTAATGCATCATGCGTGACAATTGCAGCTTCCTCGTTGCCCACCCTTTTCCCACGCAAATCTGTCTGCTTCTCAGAGCCCCTGCACGACTGGGCTCATATCTTGGCTCGTTCACTATCGTCTGGGCACCCCACTTCTTCACTCCTGCTCCCATCTTGGTATCGTTGCTGTGGAGTTCAGGATGCAGACAGCGTCGGGTTTCAGCTCTGCGCTGTGATTCTTGACTGTGAAGTTGCCTCCACGGCCCAGATGTGTCTCGGAATCGACCAATACGGTGCGAGCATCTGCGAACAACGGCTTGGGTCGTTGGGTTCCGATGACCATCACGACATGCTCTCCCTGGTGAGGCTGAACCCGTCTAGAGACAATCGCGTGGAGGAACTTGTTGGACCGAGCTGGACTGGCCTCATCGGGGTGATGAGGAGCCGACTTATCTGCGCCTATGCCTCTTCTTCTCAAAATCAACAACGCTGATAGTGGTCCTGTTGGATGAGCGATTTTGAGTCAGGAACGGCCTTTCGGCAGCGGAGACCTCGAATCGCGCCGGCTGCGACTGAGGGTGCTCGGCACCAATTGTGAATCCGCAGGCCCAGAAGGACCACGAGAACTCCCGCCTCCCCCTCCTCCATTGCCAAGAAGATAGTCGTACATGCGAGGGTCTTCTTCGAGCAATTCGCGCTCCATGCCCCACAGCGGACTTTCGGGCAACGGGTGCAGGCCGCTGCGGCGAGATCGGGGATCCCAAATGGCCACCCGCCGCTCTGCGTTCGGGGCCCGTAGTTTATAGGCATCCAGGGGGTGAGCGTCGTAGGTGCCCATGTCTTCGACACCGGGACCGCGCTTCGCCTTCCTCGTTCGCACTGATGGATGAATATATTCATTGGTGTCGACTAGCGGGACATCTGTCTCGCGGCCAGAGTAGGGGTCTACCTCAAAGTAATCGCCCGGAGTCCTCGTCGTTCTACCGCCTAGGATGTAGATGCCTGTGAGAGAGCGGTAGATCTTGCCAAAAGACCAAGGGCGCGTTTTCTGGTTTGTTTGCTCGTAATGATCAAGAGTTGCCTCGAATTCGTCGAGGATGTAGGTATCATCGAAGTCGAGCATGGATTCGACTTGCGCCATCATCCATGCCAGCGTGATATTAGCCATCCCCTGGTCGGGATAGCCTCCACCGATGTTGGAATGGACGCCTGGGAACCATACTTGGCGAAGATGGGTCTGACAATTGTCAGGCTTCTCCCATACGGCCGGACTGAATGCTGACCGATGCTCGTCGAGTGCCAAGGCTTGAAAGGCGTATTTGATGTGGTTGTTTAGCTTGGTATCGTAGAAGAGGTACTCCTTGGTTGACCTGGTCTGAAGATGTAACGCTTCGAGCCAAGGGATGCGAGGAATACCGAGCGATCCGACGGTATCGAATACACCGACGACTTGAATCTGAATATCAAACCTCGAGAGGTGTTTCTTGGCAAGCAATTTCTTATAGCGAGGATCACTCGCTGATGGTTTATCCGGAAATGGGATATCCGGATTCTTCGGCCTGTAATTATCATTCCGCGCATTCTCCCAATCTCGAAATATCTCGGCCAGAAATGGCAGGCCATCTTTTGTGAGCAACCCGACACCCTCGATCATCCCGGCAATACTCCTCGCCGTAAATGCTCCCCGCGAAAACCCGAAGAAAAAGATCTCATCTCCCTGATGATAATTATTCGACAGAAAAGAATACCCGGATCTGATATTCTCTGAAAGACCGTCCGCAGTAGCTCCGCCTATGACGCGATTCAGGATGCCCCCTTGCGAGCCTATGCCAGCCTGATAGAAGACGACTTGTGGAATCCCATCTCTACTAACTGTCTTGATGGCTTGCGAGAGCCGGGTAACGTTACTCGGGATGGGAATTTTTCCTTGCATAAGACCCGATTGGGAGTCCAGCCATGTACCATCGCAGCATACGATGAGTCGTTTCATGACGGGCCATCATAAGGCTGCAAAGTCACCTTGAACCTTTTTCTTCGCATGCACCTCGCACAGCAGACGTTTTCCTCAACTGCATGATCAAGGTCTTATTTCTGGATGCATCTATCAAAGCTCGGAGTACGGCCCAAGATGAATTCTGATGGCTGCTCTACTTTGGGAACTTTGGATTACGTGGCAGCTGATGATGGCAAAATGTCGAAATTCGAGGCTGGGGCTGGCGACTTGGCGCCCCCACGCGCTAAAACGGATAGCTCTCACGTGACGTTGCTTTCGTGTGGAAAAAAAAGTGTCCGAAAATAAAAAACCTCAATAAATTTCTGCCGTCAAGATCTGATGCCTTGTTCAGTCGTCTCATGCTTGCTACCTCTCTATCGTGTCAAAGAGTATCATGATCAACCTGCCGGTGTGATAGAATGTAGCGAAATCGCTGGGGTCGACGTGACCTACTCTTCACATTATTTATGGTGTTTTTCCCTTCCACTTCACTTTATCCCTTGACTGTTGTTATATCTCTGATTGCGAGACGAAATGCCTGTCTCCCTCGAGGCTTGTCGACTCGGTACTTGCAGTGGTCACTGCAAGACAACTGCAGCATTTCCCACCGATGGTGTCACGGTGTACCTTCACAGCCTTGACGAATATGCAGTCGTCATGTCTCGTCCAATCTTGTGAGTCCGCCCTATCAGTACGACGGCTTATCAGTCGGTCTAGATCACTGCTTCTAGTACCCTTCTTCAGCTTGTTCCTTCAATTTGGCATAAGAAGAGACATCTGCGGCTTGTAATGCATATATCGCTAGACTTAATGACCAAGGTCTATCCTTGATTGGTGTGAGCTTCGTCGATAACACCGCCGCCATTGCCAGCATAGTCATGCTGGATATGTCCCATAAGATCATGTCTTGCAGGCTCGCGGCCAGTATGATGGTCAATCGCGCATCTTTCCCCTACAGCACTTGGGATGCAGGCATCCTCCTGTTTTGAATTGTTCGCTACCGGTAGACAAGTCCGGACTATTCTGCTAGAGCCTGTCGTCTCCTCTGTGATAGTCTGTGCTGATACATTATTTGGCTAAGCTCAAGGGCTTTCAGCGGCCTAATAAAGCTATCAATACCATCGAAGCCGACATTCACCTCCCAGAAAATGGCGGTTGTGGGGATGATATGAAGATTGGTAACACTCTGACTCAATATAGATAGCCTGGCTGCTCTGTGATAACAGCATCGGTGTTTCTGGGATCAGGGCAGCAGTTGCCGAACCCCTTCGATGTCATCTTGCAATCAAACGGAGGAGTCATCACAGAGTGTCTCAGCATAGGTTCAACTTGCAATACCACCGACCTGCCTATATAAGCTCTTGGATGATCGCCTCTCGAGGATTTATCAGACAAAAGCCCACTGCATCAGGCTGGCCCTTACCAAGCCTGATTTTCTGCTTGCGCGGAATGCATAGACTGCAGTACTCATTCGGCACCAGAGAAGGTTCTGGTACCTTAGAGACTTTGCACACTCTCGCCTTCTCAAGGACGGTGTTGTTGGAGGCTGCTTGAAAGCCACGCAGGTCGGCTTCCCAGAACGTGGTTACACGGGGCGCGCCATGAGGTGGAGTTGCGTTGATGCTGCTGGTCGCGAGTTCAGCGTACCACGTACGTACAACGTACCACGTGCCACGTTCAAGTATGACACGTCTGACTGGTGCATGAGCTGCATTCATACACGAATCATAATGGCGAAACTCCATGACTGAGACGTGGCACCCATCGCTGGCCCCCACTATTCGCACCAGCAGGACCCAGACCCACACACAAGCTTTCTATTTCTGGACGGTGAAATTAGAAAGAGCAGCATGCCGTTACAAAACGGTACCACCCACAATCTCCTCGCAATCTGGCCTCCTCTTGCAATCTGATTCGCAAAGCTTGCTTTTCTGGCTGACTGCATGAGAATCGCCGAGGTCCAGACTCCAGTGAATCGTTTGGATCTTGATAGGAGGTGGCTCAACCCGCTAAAACGGCATCATTTCGATCGCAAGGCTGAGGTGCTAAGCATTCAACTTCCCGCCCCCTAACGCCCGGATTGGCTTGAAGGAGGCGCACCACGCGGCAGCAAACCTAGTGAAGCGAGATGAAGAGCTGGATGCGGCTTAAATGCGGCTTTCGAGCGTCAGCCAAATCTCGGTAGCAGATACCATCGTGCATGAATATGTGTGAACAAGGCACGGGGCTAGCTGGGTAGGGGATGGTGAATTATGAAGGGTCCAGAGGGTTGGGTGGAGGGGAAGGCACAGTGAAGTACAAAGCAAGGGGCGTCTCCCCTTCCATTTCGCCATTTTTTTTCTCTGCGTTCAGCTCAACTTCACGTCATAAGGCATTACACTCATTCTTACTCTCACCTGTGCCAGACCGTCTAACGGTATATTCAACACTTCACATCTCCTACCCCTACCTCCCCAGCCTCAAACCCTCCCTTCCTTAGGATCAGTCCCACCCACCCATCCCAATCATGACCGCCCCAAACCAGAAATCCGCCATGCAACACGACGTCGACCACTGGGTCGCCAAGGCGCAAAACACCATGAAGGACCCCTCGGGGATCACGAACCCGACCGGCTCCACCGAGTGGACCACGGGCTTCTTCTCCTGCTTCCAGCCCATCGACCTGTGCGCCATCACCTGCTGCTGCCCCTGCATCACCTTCGGGAAGACGCACCATCGCTTGAACAAGGATGCGCGGTTGGCGGGGTATAGCCCTGTCAATGCTTCGGTGAGTCTCGCCATTCCTGATGGAGAAGGGAGGGTTGAGGAGGAGGTGAGAGAGAGAGCCATGGAGCTAATATTGCACTTCGCAGTGTCTCGGCTGGTGGGGTCTCTCCTGCTTCGGTCTCCACTGCATCCCGAATCTGCTGCAGCGGCACGACGTGCGCACCCGCAGCGTGCCGAATCTGAGCGGGAACTTCGTGACGGATTTCTTGAAGGTTTGTGGGCCCAACCCCCCTCCCCCCCTCCATTCCCCCTTAAACCTGCATCTTCGCTGGGTGGCTGATGAATATTTTTGGAACTTTTGCAGGCGTGGTGCTGCTCCTGCTGCGACCTCATCCAGCAGGACAAGGAAGCCGAACACCTCCTCTCGATGGAGACGACGCAGGTGCACATGCAGCCACCGATGGCTAACGAGGGCATGTCGTATGCACCGCATTAAGCTTGTGAAGAGAAGGGGGCGGGATAATCTTGAAAGTCTGTACTACTGGTCTTCCGGAGATCACATCGGAAACGGGCGTGTTGTTTCCTGTCTGGAGCACAGGCAGCCTTTAATTATTATTATTGTATGAGCGCTGGTTTGGTCTGTACGAAAGTCTGGCGTCGGCATCGATATTCCCCCTTTATACAGGTCCATACATTCTAATTTCTTGGTCATGGCTTGGTTTGGCTTGCTATTTGCATGTGACCATTGCTAGTGCATCGATTTGTCCCGGCGTTGAGGTGTTGAATGCAAATTGAGCCTGGTTCAAATGCTTGGATGTTCACACACCGCGCTCAATGGCATATATTGGACCCAGGTTCGCCACCAGCCTTGACAGCGTTCTTCAGTGTGGAATTGTGATCGTTGCGTTGCATCTACCCGCTTCTCCTCAACACAGGTCAGAGAGATCTTTGCGACGTCCTTTTCTGGATTGCGCAACCGATCAGCACCCGAGGCATTCGCTTTCGCTCGACCACCATCGCCAGTGCAGAAACATGATATATTGGGCTTTGGCGAGCTTAAGATACCCACTTCTCATCTCGGTTGATGGAGACCAAGACAAGCTGCACCTGCCAAATGGGAATTGGAACGCGTGTTCCATTTCTCATTTGATTACCTGGGGCTTCTCCTTCGATCGTCTGTTTGACTGGGAAACGTAGCGCCACACCTCAAGCGTTTTCGTGGTCGCTCTCATGGTCAGTACGGGCCATGGCGTGGAGGAAGGTCTGTCTTTTTTGGATGGTGTTGCCGAACATCCGCTGCTCGGATTGCCGTTGAGAAGGACGCGGCTTGTTCATGGTCTGGTTTCGAGGTAATTAAAGGTTTGTCGGAGAGTATAAGAAGGTGAATCTTGATATGAAGATGCTCCGATTCTGAAGGAGATATGGGGGGGTGGAAAGAGGACCGCGGGTTGGCCAGTGAAAGCTAATCCGAGCTTAATAGTGTTTCTTACATTCTTGTCCCTTGTACCTTTTGAGAGTGCCACGAATCGACAGATCGGTATGTATTGCCAGGTCAATAGAGTGGCAGATTATACGATCATCAAGGCATCAGAAATAGGGGGAAAAAAGGAGCAGGGACAACCAGCAGTAAATTCCCAGTGATCAAGCGTCGTGCAGAGATGTGGTTGGGGCTCATCCAAAGGTCGAGACAAGTCGTGATAGCATGCAAGAGAAGGTCAAGACTCAAGCGAAAGATTGATGTCGCATCTGTTGATGAATTCAATGAATGATTCCATGATACGTGTGTATGACATGTCGCACTGGTGCAGGTCGATAGTATGATTTCAATGGGTAGAGTAGTGGTGCACACGTCATGATACTTGGAAAGCTTGAGAATTACGTACACTTCCTCCCGCATACTCTTCGAGTCGTCACCCCCAAGACTGACCGTCCACGTGCCAGACCACGTCATCCATAATCTCTCCTGGAAGAAAGCCTGGAAGGATTAGAAATCTAGGGATGATGCTGAGCCCAGTGCAGGCTCCTCTTGTATCAAGAACGTTCAAAAGCAGATATATCAATCGTTTCCGTGTGGACCTGTTGTTCAGATCTGCCATCGCCATCATACGTATGTTAACATGAGACCTCATCCTCACGTCACAGTATTTTGCTTCTCGATCTGACGTTTCGTACTAGTTTGGCTGGATCATTGCTGGTTTGATCATTCAACGAAAGATCTTTGAGACATAGCTATGAATTCTTTGGACAGTTTGAATAGGCATTGAGTTCTGCAATCAGCGTTTTGTTGATGACACTTAGGAAGGGTCACTGGTCCGAAAGTTGGCGCTACGCAGAAGATTGTATGTCCAAACAGTGATGTAGGCTACCGAAGAAGCCGGCTAGTTAGAGCAACCTTGTCGTAGTCCGTAGATCAATGTAGACAACGCAGAACCGTAAGGTCTGTGGCCTTCCAGCCAGATTAGAAGAGCGTATCCGTCCTCTCGATCGTGAAAGGAGCATCGTCGAAATCATCCATGACGCATTGAGGCCAATTGACACGGAGCTTCCATTTCTGGGATAGCTTTACCGTCCATGGTAGACGCAATATTTCACGCTCGTTTGGCATGAAGCGGGCTTTCGCTTCGTCTTCTGTCATTGCAGAGTAGGGTGAAGTCTCCGAGTCATAGAAGTGTAGCTTGACAGCAAGTTCTCTCAGATTCTTCATTTGCGATAAAAGCGACCATGCTTTTTCCCACCCCACCGACTCAATGACGGAAGAGCCATTCTCAAACCGCTTGGCGCCCACTGGCCAGAACGCCGTGATTGTGCGAATACTGTGAAGGCGATGTTGGGTCGGCGTACTCATTAGCGAGATGAAGTCCACTACTTGCTGTGTATCAAAGGTATTTCCGCTGTAGAGAAGATGTGATGTTTCGGCGTACACTGCACGACAAGTCTCCAGTAGACTTTGCGGCCTGATGTTAGATGATTGGCGTGCAAGACGAAGGAAAGCTTCTATAGAGAGTTGCGTCGGAATTTCGAATCGAGAATACGACCGCGTCACGTGGGCCAAGCCTGACGTTCTTCGTATGATATAGAAGCAATGCCCAGCAATGACATGATTGTAGATCATCTGTCTAATCTCAGGAGACAATTTATCGAAAAGCGGAGATTGTTGCTGCAGGCACAACCTGTCACCAGCTCTGCGGGGTGCCGCCGGGGCAGACATGGTGAAGTGGTGTTACTGGTTCGCAGGAGGAGCTTTTGTGAAGACGAGTAATAATCCAAGAGCCCGGTCGTATGGGTTTCAAAGGTAATACTTGGGATTTGAATCCGCAGGCGAGTAATTCCGGCTGGAAAGATGCATATCCGAATGTGGGAGGTTGAGTGTCGAAGAATTAGCAGATTCAAGAAGAACGCGGAAGCTTGGCACTATAAAAGTTTGGTGGCTCTTTTTCGTTGCCAAGCGATCATAGCTTTTTCGAATATGCAGATAGTGGGGCCGAGGGGGCGTTTTTGTGAGCCTCGGCTCTGCGATTTTGCGGAGCCATTAAAGCACCTCAATCTTTACATCTTTGTCCCAAGATCCAATTCTCCTACACCATGATACCGTTGGGCCCAGGGTCGAGGTCAGGAGCTACTGGCGCCACGATCTTCTCCCCCTAAGCCAGCCCCAAATCTCAACATCAGCTCCAATCGATCATGGACGCCCTGAAAGCAAGATCTCTCTCCGCCTGACCAATTGATTGTAGACTAAGCAATGTCTCCATTCAGAGCAACGCAAATGCCATACTCCTCGATCCGCAGTATGCAGACTACTTGGCGCTCATCAAGGCAGCCCGCAATGGCGCCGTTTATGGAGCGAAAGTACGCTTTCCACACGCCCTCGTGTAAGTCTGGGCCCCCATCCTCTCTATTCAATTGGCTCAAGGAATAGACGATTGGCTGACGATTGTGACATCACGCAGTATGGTCTTCCTCTTTCGCTCCGGAACGTCGGTCTCGCCCCTTCAGATATACGTCCAAAGCACTGATCTCGTCGTAGCCTGCGCTCGAAGCTCCAACTCATCTACCGCGCCACGCGCACTCATGCCCGCAATCTCGCCACCTTTGCTGTCCTTTACAAATCCACACTGCTCCTCCTCCGCCAGACGGCACCACATAGCAAGGAAGAAGCCTGGCATACTTTCATAGCGGGCCTAACGGGCGGCTACTTCGTTTTCGGAAAGGGCATACAGAGCAGTGTGAATCAACAGATTGTCATTTACGTGTTCGCAAGGGTAGTCTTGGCTTGTGCTAAATTGGCCGTCTCAGAAGGGCGAGGGGTGGTCCGGGAGATGAGCCGAAATGCAGGGGGAGACTCTGAACGGATGGACCTGATACGACGGACGCTGAAGCAGAATGCTTGGCCAGTGTTCGCGGCAGGGAGCTGGGCTGCGGTCATGTGGCTATTCAGGTGGTACCCTGAGACCTTGCAGCCAAGCTTGAGGAGCAGCATGCAGTACATGTGAGAGTCCCCCGTCATAATTTCCATCTTGGAATCTTCAAAAAGCAACAGCTTTAGCGCAGACGCTGACCAGATCACTTCACCGAACAGATATAAGGATTCCGATCACTGGGATGGCATGAGGACTTTCTTGGTACACAACAAGTGAATGGCATGTTCTCGCATATGGCGTTGGAAATGTGAGTCGGAAATGATACCGTACCAGCACTCATTGCATGGTAAGCAGAGTAGACAGCATTGGGTGCACTACTGATCATATAAGCTTTTGATGAAGTTTTGGATATGTCGCTGAATGCGGTAAGCGCGTGAGTGAATGTTTTCCTGACGCGCTTTCATCCTCGAGACCATCCGAATTGATAGTGTTTTCACAATCGACATCCAGCTGTAGTTTCATATTCACTCGAAATTCACTCCAAAGTCTTCCCGGAATACATTGCAAGAAATCCCAGATCGTCTGACTCTATGGGATTGAGTTAATGGTTTTCAATGCCTTGCATAAAAGGTGGGTGTTTACACCATCACCGTGGTTGGATGGTGAAGAACGCGAAATCTTGACTCAAGTTCTGATGATCATCTTTCCCATTGACTCTTGATCGCAAAGCCATAAGTTTCTCAGACCACAATCCACACATCCCCATCAATTGGTATCTTGACTTACATTCGCAATGCCATCGCTGAATCGACTGGAATGTACCATCGAAGCAGCTCCAGCAGGGACCGCCTTCACAGAATACTTGACAACGTACCACAACAGCGTTGTAGAAACATACATCGCCGTGCCACCGCCCTCAAGTTCGCAAAGCTTCAATATCCGCCTCAAGTCTTTGGGCTACGTCGCGCCAGGCCTGGCCGCATTTGTCTTCATCGATGGCGTCTATCAATGCAATCGCAATCGCACCCATCTGCAGTTGCCAGGTGAAGGCATATCACGGTCGCAGGTTGAGGTTGACTTCCGCATGCGGCAGAAGGAAGAGATCAGTGCGGATGGGACAGGCATGATTGGCAAGGCTTGGTCGTTCGAGAAGTTGAATGTTGGTAAGTCTACCCGTAGTCCTTCCGCTCTTACTTCGTAAGGCTCAATGATGCTATTTCATACCGCAGGCAACGGAGGCGAGGTGCCTGACGACCAAGCTGCACCATTTGGGGGCGAGAATGTCGGCCTCATCGAAGTTGTGGTGTTGAGATGCTATGCCTCGCCTCCCACTGTCAAAGCAGGAACATCCACAGCTACCGGCTCTGATGTCAGCGACATCAGCAAAGTAGATGAAAAGGATGAGCCTCTGCTTCAAGGGGCCATGTTCGATGGCGGTAACGATGAGAAACCAAAGCATGCACGCAAATCATCTCGACGCCTATCAAACCTCTTCCCCCTCTCCTTTGCAGGTAGTTCAGAGATGTCTTCGTCATCGACATTGCGCGAACGATCTCCTCCGCGCCATCGCCAGCGGAAGGGAGAGAAGATCGAAATCCGAGAATCGAATGTGCACATCTACAATTCTGCTCCGCGAAGCTCACGCCATACCAGACTTACTTCAGAGAGCTCTGACATAACCTGCGCGAGAACCGAGACAAAACCCAGACACCGTTCCCAAGGGTACCAAGCTCATGAAACCTCCCCGTCAAGAGTACGCCGGCCCTCGCCTCGAGCTCACATGGCATCCAAGAGGGCACCATCGCCATCACAGCTTCAAGTTGCAAATGTTCCAAGGCTCAGGGGAGGTGCACCTAACAGTAGTGAATCTTCTGAAGAGGGGAAAATTGGTGGTGCTGATCGTAACAGCAATCCAGGATTGAAAGGAGTCAATGCTTGGACTTCGTTTGCCAACAATGCAAGCAACGAGGCTGGAGATAACCATGGCTCGAGCAACGGGGGACAAGGCGGCACTGATTGGAATGGCAACAACAATAGCAACATTGGTAATAATACTTGGTCCAACGGTAACAACAACAAACAAGGAACCAGCATTTGGGGAGCCCAGAACAACCAGAACAGTGATCAGGGGCGGAATCAAGCCAACAATGACACCCAGGCTTGGGACAAACCAAACGGTCATGATAAAGATCGAAAGCAAGATCCTTGGAACGCGTCTGCCAACTACGATAAGGGGAGTACTACCAGGGGAAAAGGCTTATTCGGCAACGTTGGTGAGACTAAGCTAGGAGCGAATGATACGTCGAGTGTCCAGTCCGCACTGAAACCCTTCAAATGGGATCCAATCCCACCAATGCCCAAGCTGCCCTCACTCGGAGCGGACGACGCCTCAGGCTTCAAGGGGAAGAGTCCGAATTCTGAAATGTACGTTCCCCTATGGGATGCAGAGATTCCACCGATGCCCAAACTTCCGTCTCTAGCGGCGTCAGAGACTTTTTCGAAACGCAAGACTACGGGCAATAAACCTCTCAAGTCTGCTTTGAGACGTGGCAGTACAGATTACCAACCCAGAAGCTCAGTTTTCGGCTCGGTAGGAGGAGCAGCGAAAACTTTGCCTGGATCATGGAGTCCACCTGGCTCACCCAAGAAGGAAACCAGGTCTTCATCAACGCCCACGCCACCATCAGAGGCTCAGGGGGAGAAACAGCCAGCATCAACGTCCGTACCTCCAGTATCAACACCGCCAGCATCATCCAAGCCTGCGCCTCATTTCTTTATCTCGCCACCTCATATTGGCGCTTACATACCGCCGCTTCAGGCAAGGATCAAACCATACTGGGCCGAATGGAACCACACCCCCACCACGACAATCGACAAGGACAATCCTGTGTATACTCTCCCATCCGAAATAGCTGTGCGTGAGAATCTCACGCATCAAGTCCGCCCAGTGAAGGGGGCAGCGTATCGGCACAAATGCGAGAGACCTCAATATCTGGATACCCATGATGAACCATACGCTTTGTTCGTTTTCAAATATCGAGAACAGAGCGTTATTGAAGGGATGGTGGGGAGGAAACTCGACGTACCGACGGAGACCGAAGAGCAACAAAAACAGAGGTTGAAGCGCATGACGAAGGATGAGATTGTTGAGGAAGTCCTCAAGCAAAGGAGGGAAGGCGTGACACTCCCCACAGAGACTACAACAGTGGAAGCTGGCAATGACGCAGCTAATACTCACAGTGCATCTGCGCCTGTCTGGGACAGCCTTAAAGCATGGGCAGCGGACAATGTTCCTGCTCAAGCCGACGACGCCCGAGATTCTTGGGGGAAAAACCCAAAGGGGGCAGCGACGACCTGGACGGCAGATACATCCGCCAAAGTCAGCGACCAGAAGAAGGATACTGAAAACAGTCAGGCAAACAACTTCAGCAATAATCAGTCGGGAGGAAATGACTGGAAGAACGGCGAAACTAAGAATGACGACTGGGGCAACACTAATGACAACGGCAATGGCAATGATAAATGGGGTAGCAACGACGATGCCAACGGCAACGGGAGCAACAATAGCTCCGAGAAAAAGCAGGATGCTGCCGATGGCAATGAAAAGTGGGGAGCAACTTCTGATGCCGATCAGACCAACAATTGGATTGACCAGCAAGACTACAGTGGCAACAATAACGATGCATGGGGCAGCAACGGTAAGGACGACTGGAACGCCGCTGATCAGGATGGCGGAAATGGCGGCGGAAATGGCGGCGGAAATGGTGATGAAAATGACTGGGGTGCCACCGTCGACGACAACGGTACAGGTACTAGGAACGATTCATGGGGAGATGACCAAGTTAAGGATAGCACCGATAACAACAATGATTGGAACACTACCAATGATTCCCATGGTGCATTCATGAGCGGAGGCCTCAATGACTCGAATGAAAATGGTGAGAATTGGAGGAGTGGTGATGACAGCAAGAACGATGCCTGGGATTCGGGCAATAACGACAGCAGTGGCAAATGGGACACGAATAACGATATCGATGGATGGGACACAGGTAATGACAACGACTCCCAGACTTGGGACGCAGGGAACAAGAATGGAGGCGGGGGCGGAGACTACGGTCGAGGAGGACACCAGACGAGCGGAAACAGCGGGGGCGGAGGCGAAGGGTGGTGAGCCCAAGGCAAGAATCCAGGGGAAGGGACATACATCACGAAGTACCTACCGCCAAGGGTCCTTGTCTGCGCGGGCGTTTTCGAGACTTTGGTACATGCGGAATTGCTGTTTGCTGCGGGTTTTGAAGGTGCTTATCTCACACAGCGAGGCGAAGCCTCGCAGATGAATATTTCGCGCTTGCGGGAGGACGTCGGTGGAGCAAGTGATAGGCGTGGACTTACAATGGGGGTCAGCATCCCGAAGTAAGATGCACGGTTCGGGGACTGCGCGAGGATTGCTTTTTCTGACGATTGAGAGTGTGAGAACGAGGACATCAGAGAACAAGGTCATCAAGATTTATCGCTGCAGAAGTCGCCGCATGCTCCCACCAAAGAACCGCGCGTCGTGGTAGGACCGTAGGACCGTGGTTCTAGAAGTGCCATGCTCTACTGACTTTGGCTAGGGACCCTCTTCCGAAAGTTCCCCACCGTCTTGGTCATGGTGCTTTGTAGTTTAGCCAAGCTTTAGGTAAACGGGATGCCTAAATCCCTTGGAACCAAGGCTCTAGCCAGATTCCACGGCCTTGAAAATTGAGGCGTACCAAAGACAGGAACAATGGTTCACTCGAGAGCGACTTGATCAGCACGTTGAGCTGATGATGCGATAACACCGAAAGAAAATGTTGTGCAGATTTCCGTGTGTCTGCCTGCGTCTTATCGTAAGTCTCCTTTGTCACCAGGGGTCATCAGGGTGTTGAGATGGGAAAGATCCCCTTGTGGCGGTGCGTACGTCATTGCTGCTGCAGCCCAGACCTTGTTGCAGATTCCCCTAATCCGCTTAGGCACTCGAACCCCCCAGATCCAATTGGGTTCTGCTGCTTGTCGGGACTCTAAAGCTAGATGCTAGATCAGTCAATAGGCCAATTACTCAGCCAATCCGTAAGATTAAATGCCCCGTTTTCGCTGTGCTTAGTGCTGGCCTGGCTGTAGCAGTGACGTTAGTTGGCCGGCTGTAGCCTGTAGGACGATCATGATCATCACCTTTCTGTTCTTGGGTAGCGGACTGCAGACCGATTGACGGATTGACACACGACGCTACTTTGCAATTGACATGTAGGGACGACCGCCAAGGGTCCCAACCCCTCCTGCCCTCACTTGCCACCCCTGTGGTGCCCCTGTTGTGCTTCAACAAGCTGCAACACAGCACAGGCAGATTGATGCTGGTCCGCCGGATGCATGTCGCAGCTGTGAAGTCATGGCCCCTCCCTCGCCGCGCAAGCCGCTGCCGCAGCCGGTAGAGGAGACGAAAAGAAGCAGTAATCGCAGCGGTAATGATGGGACTCGGTCATTACCTCAACCGGTCGAAACCACTTCCACCACCCATCCATCATCCTCCGCGCATTCTCGCCATGCATCTTCTTCATCCTTGTCCACCAAAGGGGCAATCGGCAAGTCAAACCACGAAAGCAGTAACATGTCTCGTGACGCCAGCGGTCCGAGTGCCGTTACGTCAAATCATCCCGAACCACTCGCTTCCGACTCCTCCTCATCCCAGCCTAGACGCAAGTTTGCCCCCGAAATGATAGAGACCAGTCGTCGATCGAGAAGAAACACTTCTTCCGACACTTCCAGCGACACTGCCAGAGACGAGAACAGTACACCACCACCATCAAATCACGACCCAACTTCAACCCCTCCAGCACATAGCCCACGAGAACATCTTCCTCTCCATATGAGACGCAAACGCCCCGACCTGGCACCTTATCCACCCGACAATTCACCCATAGCCAGCGTGGAAGCCATCCCTCAAGTCCCTCCGGAATCCAAATTCTCCTCATCCAAACTCGCGGAAAAGATCCCACGAAGACATTCCTTCCGTATACCAGATTTGCCAGCTATCAAGTCAAGTTCGGGAACCGAAGAAGACTCTAGTAGCTCCTCTGACGACCCCTCCCTCTCCGCTATCCCTTCAGCTGACGCAGATCTGACCAAACATGCACGGCGGAAGAGGCGGAGGAAAAAGACACACCCTTTGACCGCTCGTGATAGTGAGGATGAACGCTTCTCGGGCTACTTGTTGTCTCTAGCCGCCAGCGCGGCGGAGAAACAACTACGGGATCAAGCTCTGGCAGCATACCCGAATGAGCATGTTCACGAGCAAGTGAACCATTGGGCCGGTGATCAAGATTCGGACGATGACTCGGAAGCTGCCATACATGTGGGCAAGCTGGACGTGAACGAGCCGGAAGAGGTATCGGAGGACGAAGAGGACGATATATCCCATTCCCGAGGATCCCGCCGTCATCGTGAGTCTGCAGCAGGGTGGGATATGCAAGAAATGCGCAGACACCAGAGCCGGCTCGAAGAACAGAAGCAACATGCATGGGCTTCCAAGAATGATACCGTCGAACCCGAACTTGGCGCGCGCCGAAAGTCCGTTGCACAGCAGCAGCAGCAACACCACCAGCAAGGAGCATTGCCAGGACCCACCACTGCCTTTCAAAAAGACAACGAAACCACCGCCATGCGCAAAGCCGCCTCCCCTCCCATGGCCGGCGAAGACCTCCGCTTCCCCAAATGCCTCTCCCCGCAGCAGACCCGCCTGGACGTGCATCAGTATCCCAAATCTGGTGGCGGTGCTTCCTCCAAGCAGCAGCAAGAGCATACCGGTCTCTGGACCCCGGGAGGTGGAGCCTCTCGCAAAAGCTCCCACTCCGGGTTATGGATGGGCGTCAACGCCGCGTCCGCTCAAGTCGCATATGCCTCACAAAAAACCATCCATACAGGTCTTCTCACACCTACCCTCGAACGAGGCGACCCGTTCTCCAATTCTTCCTTCTCAACCAAACCCGCCCAGTCGCAGCGGTCCCCCACCAAATCCTCAACCAACCTCCAACTCCCACCAACCCCACCCGCTACCACCTCACAGCCCCTGAAAACCCCTGCCTTGCCCTCCACCGCTGCCACCGATAGCACCGCCGGGGGTGAAACATCACCTTTGACCCAGACGAAGTCTCTAGCCGAGGAATTCCCCGATGAATTCGTGACGCAGCTGTACAACTACCTCTCCCTCGGCTACCCCACCCTCGCCCGGCCGTACGATGACGAGTTATCCCGCATCACCCGCATCCCCATGGAACAACTCCGCAAAGACGATTCTTCCCCGCACCTGAACGCACGCGGCTACATCGGCGCCCCCGAGGGCACCGGCTGTCGGGATCCCCGCGCCGAAGGAGGGTCCGAGGAGAAGGGGGAGCGATGGCTCGCCCTCCGCATGTATGTCTGGGAATGGGGGAGGCAGCAGAGGGGGTGGGCGGTCGAAGAGGCGGCAGAACATAAGGAGCACGCGGGGAAGAGCGTGGGAGGCCACACGAGACCGAAGAGTGAACAGGATGTTGGGAGAGGGCAAAATGCGGGGTGGGGTGGCATCGCGAGGAAGGGGAGTTGGGCTTGGTAGTCGGGACTATATCGTATGGGCGCGAAATCAGGCCAGGGACTCGGGGTGGAGGTGGTGGGGGAAGGGAAGGGGAGATGGTACAGATGACAGGGAATCATGGGTGCTGGCATGAGCAGTGTGCAAGAAATTGGGCCATGGATGATACGGGTAAGAAGGAAAATCATTGGTCTTGATTCTGAGCGATGGCGCTCAGAGACCGCATATCACAACAAGCAGTTGGTCACACAAGAAGCGAAGCAAAGCGAGCGCGCGAGCAAATCTTGGGGGCATCCACACACACACACACTTAACACATTTGATAGCGAGAGCGAGAGCGTAGGTGTTTGTTTGTTTTCTCCCCATAGCAATGACTTTTTCCTTGACTTCTTTTGCGCTGCTTGCTTGCTTGCTTGCTTCTTCTCCTTCTTTTGCTGCTTACTGCCGTGTAAGGAAAAGAACGTGCGCACCTGTGCGTGCGGGGGGGGGGTTTTCCTGATATAGGTATGAGAGAAAGTGAGGGTGGGTTGAGTGTGTGTGTGTGGGTATCCCATCACCCGTCCCCACGCATCAACACTCTTCCATTCCCCCCAATTGTCTCGTTTTTCGTCCTCTTTCTTCCTCTATCTGCTTTCTTCTTGATACTCTCGATCCCTCAGTCCCCAACAACTCTCAACCATTAGCCGAGCTTACCCAATCCCATACTCCAATCACCAACCACCCCCCTGGCAACTTATCCAGCGTCCAGCGTCCCACCAGTGCGGTGAGGCGGGAGCTCCGCGATGCCAACTCTGAAAATTCTTGAACGCCTTTTGAACGTTTTTGAAAAGGGCAAAAGGGAAAGGGGGGGAAGGAGATATTATGTTAATATTAATGCAGAAGTGGGGGGTGGGGGTGGTTGCGAAGCACAGGGGGAGGCGGGGAGCGGGGGTGTTGTGATGGGGGTTTGGGATAGGGATAGGGATACAATGCCAGTGCGTACATTCGAATTGGTGGGCCCGGGGCGGAGGCGGGAAGGCTGGGGTGCGTGTGGTGATGGTGAGCTTCGCGATAACAACGACAACCCGGAAGGTTTGGGGAAGCATCTAGGATGCTTTCGGACGTGGACGCAAATATGCTCACGAATCCCAGCGAGCGGAATAATACCGGTAGTAGGCTTCTGGTGCCTTCGTTGCGTAAGAAGCGTATTTTTGGG